>CM070836.1:21239320-21489844 GCA_036326025.1 Chrosomus eos
GGAAGCATTTACCAAATGCAGTCATTCATGCATGAGCACACTAAACTAAAACATTTCAAGCACTTTAGAACGGTCCTTAAAGCAAGTGATTTGTGGAGAGCTGATGTGGTCCTTGGTCCTTTTCAAATACAAAGTGGGGTTTCCTTTTGATTCCCCTTTAAACAGGTTCTCCCTTCGGACTCTTGCAAAATTTGCTATCACAGTCTCTCAGAAATAGGACTGCTCATGGCAAGATTACAGTATTACATGTACAATGCAAAGCATGTAAAGTGTACAGTCTTTTGTTTGCATTTTGTTCTTTTACATGACTGTTTTGACTGTTGCTGCTGCCAGTTTAGCTTGCCTGTTTTCCCACAACTGATTACAACCCGAAATGTACCTTTCCGGCAATAATCGAGACTGAAGGATTCTCTTTTGACTGCCTAGTGACTTGGTTACCTTCATGAGGAGGCTGTCACATAGTCACAATTGAGCATGAGGAGATGACAGGTCTAAAGTGCAGGATTTACGCTGTTATTTATGGTTATTTAATTACCATAAATAATATTATTAATGCATATAGAATGCAAATGTTGTCACCCGTGTCTTAGAAAGATATCAATGCCAAAGCCGTTCTCTTTTATTTGCAGCTGGCCTCTCTCTGTGTTTCACATAATAGAACGCTGTATCTTTACAGAATAGCTTTTTTGTACCAAACACTGTGAGTGGCTTCACCCTGCTAAGCCTTTTTGCATTGTGAACTATATCCATGAGTGCTTTCTTACCATGTGGTCTAGTATGATGAGCAGAAAATTTGAGGTGATTTTGTTCCCATCAGGAGAGATTTACAGCTGTGTCTGCTCAGCAGAGGTTAGTGAGTGTGTGCGTTGTGAGAGAAATGATATAGAGGAATTTATATTGTAATATGATGAAAGAAGTTCACCAAGTGTTGGTGCTTTTCTGCTAATATGACAACTATATAACTGAACTGGAACAAAATATAGATTGTGCTTTATTTATGAAAAGATCAAAATGCATGGAGAAAATATATGCCAATAGTGATGATTCCACTGTTATAAATATCTCCTTGTCAAAACATGCTGTCAGGAAGCTACGAACATGAATTAAAATGTTACCGCCTGCAGCTTGTCACTCAACACATGTGCCATATCCAGACTTGATTTTGTATTTGGTTTTGTCCCCTTTTTTACCCTTTTGTATGTCTGAATCTAACTCTGAATGTTAATGTCAAAGTTTGAATGTTGAACTCCAGTTTGTGCCATTGCCCCATTTTTATTTATTTATATGTTTTATAATTGTTTTATTTATAATTTTTATGTTGTGAAGATAAATTAATAAATGCACCTTTGTATGTACAAATGAGCACTACATTTTTCAAGAACTTACAAATAAATGTGGAGGTGCTGAGAGCCCAGAACTTGTTGTCTCCGTGTTTTTTGATTTCCCCTAAATAAGCCACATAATCAAATCTGTGGGATCCAACGTCTGAGACCACAAGTAAAAATATTGTTCTTCAGTATGATTTGAGTATATGTTCCAAAGAGAATCTTGAAAGTAAAAACAAATTAATCTTGTGATTAGTGTCCTACAAATTGTGCAGGATAACAACCTTGCTGTAAAAAAACTATGAAATTTATCCTTCACCCATAAAATAAATAAAGGAATACAATTAAATGTCAATAAAGATATTAATTACTAATAAATGAATGACATTCATTCATTTTTAAGCCAAAATGGTAAATCGCATAGTACATTGAAATGAAATAAAATTTAATAGACTGAAAGGTGTAAATAGTTCTAAATAAAATGAATAAAATTTTCTATGAATATTTTGAATTTGGCTTCGCATTTCTCTAAGGTTGTGGTATTTTAAAACCTTTACATGTCATAAAATCTTGTGGTCTCGCTAGATCTTTAAATATAACAAACGCTTTAAATGACATTTTGAATATAAATAATCATAAACATAAGAATAAGTGTACAATTTGGTTTAAAAAATATAAAATAAATAAATTGTGGAGCTCACAAACTTTTAAAGTCTTTATAGCTTTTTACTCAAAGAGTCTTTAATTGCCTATGGTCTATGTACAGTCAACAAACCATAAAACTGTTTTTTTTTTTTTTTTTTTTTCTTGCATTCGTGAATCTGACATTTGGCCAAAAATATAGCTACATTAATTAAATAACAGCACTTTTCAGCCACTTTAGGATATTCAGTGCAGGTACATTTTCCAATAAAAATGAGAGAGGTCTTAAACACTAAATATTTGAATTGATAAATTCCTGTCTCTCGCACTGAATGTTCTGCTGTGTTTCCTAAACTAGTATGTGTTGAGAGTCCGCATACGTCATTTTCCTGCGCCACACAGGTCGGCGCTCATGTTTAGCGGAACGAGTCGCGCTAGCGATCAACATGGCTTTAAGCAAAACATACGGACAGAAACCTATTAAATTCCAACTGGAAGAGGATGGGGAGTTTTACATGATTGGATCAGAGGTTTGTAATTAATCGCACTTATTTTTACGAGGATTAATGTGTATGAGCCGTATATTGTTTATCATCGGGTGCTAATACGTCAGCTAGCTACCTAGCTAATATTGTTGTTGTTTGTGAAAAGATCAATAATTGCTGACATTATTGACGATTCCTTGAATTGAATCAGTCCCAGACATTTTACACATCAAGTACTGATGTATTATTTGCTGTGTAGTTGCATTATACACAATACTGTATTACCAGGGACCAGAGATAAACATTACAGTGTACAGTCACTGACAGAACAGGTTATATAGGTATTTATTTAGTCAATCCTAAATTATTTTCCGTTATGTGTCTGTATTTAGGTTGGAAATTACCTGCGTATGTTCAGAGGGTCTTTATATAAGCGTTACCCATCACTCTCAAGAAGACTTGCGTCAGTAGAGGAGAGAAAGAAGATAGTAGCATCATCTCACGGTAAGTGTTGAATTCACTGTGAACATTTGATAAGAGATCTGAGGACTGGGGGTTAAAAGTAAGCTGGAAATGGCACTTTCTATCTTAAAGTATAAGCAATGTTTTGTGTTAGATCACGGTTACACCACTTTAGCCACCAGTGTGACGCTGCTGAAGGCCTCAGAAGTAGAAGAGATTTTTGATGGACATGATGAGAAGTACAAGGCTGTGTCAATCAGCACTGAACCTCCAGCCTATCTCAGGTAAAGCATTTCTCATCTTATGAAATGCAGTCACACTTGCTTCAAGTTCAAACATGCCCATTTTCAGAGGTTTCTTCTTCATAATTCAAATTACAAAAGGTGGAATTAATCATTCATTAAAGGTATAATAGTTATCACCCATAGTTAAATGAAACATTTGTCATCAATTTCTCACTCTCGTGTCATTCCAAACCCATAAGACGTTTGTATTTCTTCAAAAACACAATGAAGATATTTTTAATAATTTCTGTTCATTGAAACTGTATTTCACCAAATCAAATAGTTCAAATGTTCATAAGAGATCGACTTGGATTAACATCGATTCAATGTATAACATATTTTAATAGAATGTCTATTTTAATTATTTTAGACATTTTTTTATCAGAAAATATATTATTGGACATTTTTAAAAGGTTTCTCCTAGAATAATTTTAGAATTTCTGTCATATAGCCTATTAAATGAAAAATTCTGTATAATTGTTATTGTTACTATTGTTGTTCTTGTTATACATGTATGTTTTTGTATATTGATTGTTTTGTGAAGACAAAATTTCTTAATTATTGTGAACGATGCATTGAAATGATATTGCAATAATTTATTATTATTCTTTTTTTAAATAATCTTGATTTTGCCATGAATATAGCTGCTATGGCGTTACAGAGACCTGTAACTATTTTTGTGATGATGATAATTAGTGTAATGATGCACTCTTTATTTGGTGACTAAGTCTACTAAATAGTGTATTAAATCATCATGTTAATTTTGTCACCCAAAATAAAAAGCATTTTTGTCCAGCCCTAATTGTTGCATGTCAGCACATTTGCTTTTTTAACCTATGTTTTTCTTCACAGGGAACAGAAAGCCAAACGAAACAGTCAGTGGGTTCCCACTCTTCCCAATAGTTCCCATCACTTAGATGCTGTGCCTTGCTCCACCACAATTAACCGCAACCGAATGGGCCGTGACAAAAAGAGGACCTTCCCCCTCTGGTGAGACCTTTTTTTTTTTTATACATCTTTCAATCTCACATTGTGGAGCAGTGAATCACTGTTCATTAAGTGACACAAGTGGTGCATGGATAAATTGATTATAATAAATATTGCAATATTCCATAAAAATTAAAAATTACTTTAAACAATAATCCTCTATTGTGCCACACTTTGTTTGTCAAAAAGGAATTGTTCAAGTTTGAAAATTTAATTAAACCAATAAATCCGAATCCAGATTTGTTTTTATGTAAAACATTTGGGGAATATAAAACAGAATCTGTGAAAAAATATTAACAGATTTTCATATAGTCTGCTTACTCATGTATATAATTTCACTGGTTTCATTGTCTTACTGCGCTTGTCTTCTGGATATGTGCTGTTACAGCTTTGATGATCATGACCCTGCTGTCATTCATGAGAATGCCACCCAGCCTGAGATCCTGGTGCCCATCCGACTGGACATGGAGATTGACGGGCAGAAGCTGCGTGATGCTTTCACATGGAACATGAATGGTAGACAGTCCCTTACACAGTTTCTGAGCAGCATTCATTGAACTCATTTTTTTTTTTAAAGTCACGCTTTACACAATATCTTGAACTTTCTTTTCTTTTTTTCTGACACGATAGAAAAGCTAATGACTCCAGAGATGTTTGCTGAAATCCTTTGCGACGATCTGGACCTGAGCCCACTGACCTTTGTCCCAGCCATTGCCTCGGCCATCAGACAGCAGATAGAGTCTTACCCCACAGACAGCATACTAGATGAGCAGATGGACCAGAGAGTCATCATCAAGGTACATGCGTCATTCTGTCAAGCCCCCTTGATTTCAGTAATCTCATTTTTTAATATCAGATCTCACTAAGCTGGAGCCACACTAAAAGATTTTCGAAATGTGAGCGACTACAAACATAATTATAAGATGTCATAAATTTAACAGTTTGGTTTCTATAGTGATTAGTTTTGTGGTGTGACCACTAACAGATTCCATTCACAAACAACCAGAGTCCATCTGTGAACACGGGAAATCAGTAGGATAACCGTATTCATCCGCACAGTCACGCTGAGATGTCCGGAAAATGTGTTCAGTTTTGTTTTTTATCCGCTGGATGGCCAAAAGTTACATTAGTGGACACATTAAAAAAAATTCCTGATCCTTCAGCAATCATTCTGTTATGCTGATTTGTTGCTCAATAAACATTTATTATTATTATCAGTGTTGGAAACTGTTTAATAACTGTTTTAGTAACCACTTAATATTTTTTTAAAAACTATACAATTTTTTTTAGGATTCTAGTATTATTTGAATTAAAGAAATGAAAAATGTAAAAAATAAAAAATCCCTAAATTGGTATGTATATAAAGTATTATTATTATTATTTGATTGCATAAAAATAGATAATGTGGTTGGTTATTGATTGCTGTTATTATTATCTCTAGTTAAACATTCATGTTGGGAACATATCTCTGGTGGACCAGTTTGAATGGGACATGTCTGAGAAGGAGAACTCTCCGGAGAAGTTTGCTCTGAAGCTGTGCTCTGAGTTGGGCCTGGGCGGAGAGTTTGTCACCACCATCGCATACAGCATACGAGGACAGCTCAGCTGGCATCAGAGGACCTACGCTTTCAGGTTCAGACTTGCACACAAATCCACTTCATCACAGTCCTGGCCGAGCTTGGCTAAAGCTTTTTCACTGCATAAGATAAAATGTGGTAAAAAGTGAAGTGTTAGTGTGTTATTTTTTTAGTTTGACTGTTTAAAATGTTGCTCCATTTATATCAGGGGTCTCCAACACGTCGCTCGCGAGCTACCGGTAGCTCGTGGCCTGATTGTTGGTAGCTCGCCAAGGGGCCGTTGACATATCGCATCTTTTGCGTGCTCAAGTTCGTTATTTCAAATGTAGGCGCGCGGCAAGCGCATTCAAAATTGAACCGACGCGCTCATTTTTTCTAGGCGAAGCGAGATTAAATCTCAACGCTTCTTATATGCGCATGCAAGTCTTTTAGGGGCTCGCGCTTCTTGAGACACACACGCACACTAGCACACACACGCAAGGTCTTTCATTTGCCGTGCGCGCGGCGCGCAACACGGTTTGAACATACATATTCACGTAGCTTTCGAAAACCGGGACATTCAGTGTCCCGGGAGAGTGCATAAATTTCCCGGGACAGGTTATTAAAAAGAAGGACAACAGGTGGCAACCCTAACTATTAATGATAAAAGATAAGCTAATGTGCATTAATGTAAATGTCAGTAATTTATCTTTGACTCATTCTTTTATAAAAATGATTTAAAGGCTGAAATATGTGAGGTTTATCTTTTTATAAAACCTTTTTTGTCAACTTTATTTGAACTTGTACATGTTAGTATTGCATGTTGCAAGACACTGCTTTAAAATCTGGCCATCATTTTTAATGTTATTATTTTAATGTTTATGTAAACAAAGTGCATATTGATGCTAATTTTATTTGCTGGTTTTCGACATAAAACTTGGTGAATTGATTTTATTGTGTAGTATTATTACTTTTGAACAGGATTCTGAGATAACCGTGATCATTATGATATATAATCATGAAATGAAATTTTCATGCCATTTCAGTTCTAGTTATGATGCACTATAAAATCAACTATAATTGTGTGTTTTTACAGTATATTATGCAAAGTACAATTTTCTATAAAAAAAAATCAGTTCTTCTCTCGACATTTAAGGGTGACATACAGGCGTACAAAAACTCTTTTACCGGTAGTTGCCAATATGAGAGTTATGAGACATTATTTAAGAGATTTAAGTATTGTATTACATGAGTAGCTCTCGGCCACTTTCGTTTTTAAAAAGTAGCTCTCAAATGAAAAAAGGTTGGAGACCCCTGATTTATATGATAAAGAGCATAGGAGAGTGTTCAGAATTTGCCAATGTGAACTTTTTCCCAAGTTGGACATCTTTTCAGACTATGTCTAATGTGCGTTATTACAAAACTTTAGAAGGGTCATGTTTTTCCCCTGGGAGGAAGACATAATGTCTTGAACTAATAATTTTAGGTTCTGGCTTTTATTTTTTATCGTTCAGCCCAGTTTTGTGAACCTACATGCCGGGCAAAAGTTTGGAAACATTAGGGTTTTTGTTTTGTTTAAGATTGTTTTTGAAAGAAGTCTCTTAATCTCACCAAGGCTGCATTTATTTGATCAAAAATACAGTAAAAACAGTAATACTCAGAAAACAGTTATTTTAAATAGTAATTATATCAATTTTAATGCATTTTAAAATGTAATTTATTCCTGTGATGGCAAAGCTGGATTTTTCCTTTTTGTATTTTATTAAACATTTTTTTTTAATGTATTACAACAGAAACCAGTTAATTTAAATTGTAATAATATTTAACTGTATTATTGTTTTTATGATCAAATAAATACAGCCTTGGTAAGATTAAGAGACTA
The DNA here is from genome assembly GCA_036326025.1 of Chrosomus eos. Lineage (NCBI taxonomy): Eukaryota > Metazoa > Chordata > Actinopteri > Cypriniformes > Leuciscidae > Chrosomus > Chrosomus eos. The sequence continues at coordinate 21,246,944 of CM070836.1, forward strand.
CTTAAAAAAAAATGTTTTCAAAATTTTAACCTGTACTGTATTTAAAGGGAAAATATCTGACTCAAAAGAACAAGTTGTCTCTGAACTTTGAATTTAAGTTGCTGTTTTTTCTCTTTTTGTAGCGAGAACCCTCTCCCCACAGTGGAGATTGCCATCCGAAACACAGGTGATGCTGACCAGTGGTGTCCATTGCTGGAAACACTGACAGATGCCGAGATGGAGAAGAAGATCAGGGACCAGGACAGAAACACAAGGTAAGAGAATTAACTGCCTTACTTAAAGGGATACTCCACTTTTTTTTGGAAATAGGCTAATTTTACAACTCCCCCAGAGTTAAACAGTTGAGTTTTATCAGTTTCGAATCCATTCAGCCGATTTTCTGATATTTAGAAGAATATCAGTAACCAGACAGTTTCTGGTCTCATTGACTTCCATAGTAGGAATAAATATACTATGGAAGTCAATGAGACCAGAAACTGTCTGGTTACTGATATTCTTCTAAATATCAGAAAATCGGCTGAATGGATTCGAAACTGATAAAACTCAACTGTTTAACTCTGGGGGAGTTGTAAAATTAGCCTATTTCCAAAAAAAAGTGGAGTATCCCTTTAATATACCGTTTTGCCCTATAGCAGACATGTACCAACTGCAGATGCAAGCCATATATCAATGTCTAAGACCAATAATAATCATTTTGCAGTGCAGTTTCAATATAAAAGGAAGAATAATGTACTCGGAATTTGAAGATTTGAGAGGTGATTGTGACCATTCCAGTACTCATATCAAACTTTTTCCTGTGTATTTCAGGCGGATGAGACGACTTGCAAACACAGCCCCAGCATGGTGAAGATAACAGCCCTCTCCCACAACTATGTAAATCTGAGGAGGAAATACAATAGAGCTACAACCCAGCATTATTACTGAAATAAAAACATAGAGACATTCCATTGGCCAGTCCAGATCCAGTCCCTCCTGATCAGAGTAACTTAATGTAAAGCAAATTCTGCTTCAGTCTGGCCTAGTCAAAGCCTATGTCATGACTTTCCCCCGTGCCCAATATCTGTCTGATCAGAGACAGGTGGTCTAAATGTTAAAAGTATTTTATGGTATCTTTATTTGTCTTGTTTTGTGTATAGATGCCATTTTGTAAACAATGTGCTTTTAAATAAAATTATTAAGATAAAAAAAACTTGTTTGAAATGCTTTTTGTTCCAAAAAGCTTGCAATTAACATACGAGTTTCTTGCTCAAGGCAAGGGTGAAATTAAATGAGTCTGTTGTGTGCTGAACTAGTAAACTAGTCACTTGAGTGCTGTAGATATGGTATATAAAATTATGAGCCATTTTTTTAAGCAGAAGCAGTCAACAAACAAACAATCAGATGGCAAATATGAAAACTTTATTATCAGCCTTCAGACAAACAAGTGTTTGTATTTATATTTAAATAAGTCTTCTCGCACATATATCCATGGTTTTTAAGAAGCTTAATTTTTTTTATGGAGGACAAACTCGTTCGGACAATTTCAGTTTCACCACACAAAACCTTTTTGTATTTTGCAATGGTGCTGTGCTAACAAAGACCAAAGGCTTGAAAATGCATAGTCTGCAGTTCAATTTGGCATTTCAGATAGTCGGCACTTTTGTGAATGTGTCCACTTCCATCTCCGCTGACTGTTGTGGGAAAAGAGATATGCCACAGTATTGTATCCAAGAAAATACCCTCTTGTGGCATCCGCACTCCCTCTAAAATGATGGATTATAGTTCGGGAGATTGAATGGTTTCTCTTTAAACTCCAATGCTTCCAGCCACCACTACTTTGTAATATTCATTAAACACAAGTTGACGAGAATACGGCAATTGTTTAAAACCATGTGGTGTGAAGTAAAACAGAAAGGCTTTGTTCTTCCAGAACAAAAAAACAAAGGAAAACTTGTTTTGTGATGTGCATGGGACTGAATGCAAAATTTGGATCCATTCATTTTGTACTCAAAGGCACTACGATGACCATAGTGTCCGTCTTTCCTGGATCCACAGTGGACTGTATGCTAAAGCATTGTCCCTTTAACAAGGAGTGTCTTCAAAATATTCTGACTTACAGAACTTGACATGCAGACAAACTTTCCCAACTAAAACAAGCAGGACTTAAAAAGTGTGACAACGTTTATTGCTGTCTTAGTGGCATTTAATCCTTCAGTTTTCTTCTCATTGTGGATCCTCCTCATTTTGATCTTGGCCAGTATCTTCTACACCTGGTCCATTCCAGGATATCCCATCCTGATCTTCTGGAAGTGGGGCGTAACTCGGATCTTCTTGAGGTGCGTCAAACAAAACTCGACTGCAAAACATTACTGAATAGTTCTGATTTTGTTTGTTTCTTGTGTTAAAGCCAAACAAATGATAAAAGAAAAAACTTCAATAGTCATTTAGAGTCATACTCACAAAATTCCAGGAGTGGCAAGAAGCTTTCTGCCTCCTGGCTGGTTAGGAAATACATCCTCCAGGAAGTAGTAGATGTGTCCTACACCAATCCCTACACCAAACACACACACACACACACACACACACACACACACACGTATATACATATATATACACACACTAAAGTTTACAATCCAAAGTTTGAGACCAGTCAGATTTTTTAATCTTTAAATTAATACTAAGTATTCAGCATGTATACTTTAAATTCAAATTAAATGCTGTTTTTTTAAAAACTTTTTATTCAATAAAGAATCCTGACAAATGTATCATGCTTTCCAAAAACATATGAAGCAGCACAACTGTTTTCAACATTGATAATAATTAGAAATTTTTCTATGATGTTAGTAAATGATGTAAATGTTAGTAATGATGCTGAAAATTCAGCTTTACCGTCACAGGAATAAATTACATTTTCAAATTGAAAATAGTTATTTTAAATTGTTAGAACTTTTTACAATATGTCTGTTTTCGATCAAATAAATGCAACCGTGGTGAGCTTTTTTTTGGAAGAGAAAAAATAGACCCCAAACTTTTGAACAGCAATGTACGTGTCGTATATATACATGTATAACAACTTCTGAAATGTATATACACTTCAACTTCAGCTGCAAGTATTTCAAGTAAATTATTTAATAATTCTGGTCATGAATATTTCAGGACAAAAGTTAACATACCCAAAAGATCAATGACAATGGAGTTGCCCAATAACAATGAGAATCCCATGAGCACCCAGGGAAGGAATGGGGCCTGGAAGTTGAGAAGGCCAAAGAAGTTCATGCGGATGTAAGGGTTCCTTCTACTCCAGACATAAACCAGCATGATAGTGAAAGCCTGTCCTAAAAAGAACAGGTTGGAAAACAGACCAAAGAGCTGTAGATACCAAAGTTAAAGAAATTAGAAGGATGGAAGACTAAACTTCATTCATTACTACAAATAAATAACATGAAAAGATTAAAAATGTATCACGGTCTCCACAAAATTAAGTAAGTTGCACAAAAACTTTCAAAAACATTTGAAAATATCTCACCAACCCCAACGTTTGAATGGCAGTGTACTACATATAAGTTTCAATTTATTCAACCAACATGATATGTTTTGGTGTAGAGATGCATGCTTGACTGTTCTTAATGTGATGAATGTTGAAGGATACAGTCATAAGAACACCACCGAACAGGAACATGTAGACAAAGTCTGCCGTTCGACCACGGAAGGAGCCTTCCTCCAGCATTCGGCAGTACCGATATCTGCTCAGTCAAGGACAGAAACTCAGATGATCTACAGCTGCACAGGAGCCAAACGGCTGTTATGCAAAGCAAACACACTGTGAAACTCTGAATGTGTATTTGTGTGCACTTCCTGAACATTTCACAGACAACCAACAAAGAGAAATATTCATATTGATCAAGAGGATACAGAAAAATCATGTTGAACAAGAAACTGAATCCAAGAGGTCCAAAGAATAAGAAGTTTGTGATCAGTCGCCATACCTACATAAAGCAAGAAACATGAATATCAAAACAAAGGACTAAATACTGTTGTTATGTTGTTGTCATGAATGCAGCAATGTTTCAATGACATTTGGGAACTAACCTGGTATTTCTTTAATATCAGGTCAGGGTTAAAATAGAGTTGAAATGGTGTGATGAACTCCAGTTGCTGTAATACACAAAATATCAAGCAAGTGATAACCCAGCAAACACTGAACGTTGGCACAACGTACCCAACCTTCTAACAACGTTTTAACAACATGGCCAAAAGGTTGCTATAACTACGTTAAGTGGTGAAGGCTTTTACAGCGTTGTCACAATGTTGACATTAAACCACCATTCATGGCCATTGCTTAAGGTCGTGCGGCCTATGGTGTCTAGAGACAACCATTGGACCACATTATGTATTTGTCACTGCCCTTCGTTTTTCTTATGATTTGTCTGCTATTTAGTCTAATTAGTGTCTTTGCTCCTCTGGATTTGTGGATGTTCCCTCACTGGACTGATTTCGGTTACCGACCTTTATCGCCCGACCCGGCTTTCGACTAGCTACTGTCTGCCATGTAACCCGGTTTTGTTGATTAAGGGTATAGCGGAGGATTTTCTTTTTCAGGGTGGGTAGCCTATACTATTGGTCCACCTAAGTGTCAATCATTCTGGTGATATGTTTACGCAAGGCCGTCGTACATGCTCGTCCCTATGTAGTTTTCGCTTTCTGCGCATGCGCACTTTCAGGTGTATTATGTGTGATGAGTTACGGTTTCAGCGATTCCTTTGAAAATGGCTGAGGGTCGAAAGAGAAAAAATGTATACGAAGTGTATGATAAGAAGAGAAAGGCCGCAGAATATAGAAACAAGACCAGAGTGATTTTGGGTGAATATTTCACACGCTGGCGTGCACTAAAGCACAGGTTGGGCTTCCCACTGATGCCGCAGTCGCGAAGATTCTACTAGACAGGTAAAGTTTGTCATGCTATTTGGAGAAATCCATTTAAAATCACTGCTAGTAAAAGTTAATGTAAGCTATAATTAGCGATGCTAGCCCTGGCACAAGTCATGCACCGCGTAGACTCTTGCACACGTTTAATAGTCGTTCCCTCTCGGGAGCAAATAGAGTGTTGCGCATGTGCATTTTTAAAAAAAATTGGAGAGGGCGGGTCTTCTCTAAAATTCGGAAAGATCCTCCGCTATACCTTTAAATGTTCTTATCTGCCTTTGCTTTGTATGTTGTATTTGTTATACTTAAAAGAAATTTTTATATTCATTTTTTCCTTTTTCACAAATGACTTTTGGAAGTGCAATTTGGTTATGCAGTTTTAATAAAGTTGAATTAACTAAATCTTCTGTCATTTTACTCTTCAAAGTGTACACATGCAGATGTTGATTATAATTAGGTTAATTTACTGATAGGCCAATTAAATAATAATAAGGGTAAACAATATTTAAAAAGTATATAATTATCTAATTAAAAATTAACCTAAAAAAATAACATGCTAAATGGGGATATCTATATCCAACATAAAAAAATTAATTGTCAGAACGTCGTCTCTCGTGCTGAATGTCGCGCAACGACGTTCAATTCTACGTTGTTATAATGTTGTGAGCACGTAGACAGCGACGTTGCCATAGTAGAAATGCAACGTGCCACAGACGTTGCCACAACGTAAATGTATTTGCTCGGAAGAACGTTTTTTAGTGGCCATGAAAAAGGAACCTTTGGGTAGTTGACAGTGTTAAGCGATCCTTCATATCAAAACACTAATTTCTAATTATTGTAGGCTATGTAATACATTACATTTTATGACTTCATTATTGAGAGGCTATTTATAATATTAACACATTTAAAAATTCAAAAAGTTAAGTTACAGCTGAAGGTAAATGCCTGGGCTATTTTCTTTACAAGGATGTTGGTTCTTTAAGCATTTACAGTGACATTGAATCTTTATGTGGGGAAAATAACAATTTTGAAGACATATTGACTGTCATCATCAGCATATTATATACCGGTACTATAGTTCAGAAATGTACACACGGTTACTTACCACAGCTGCAGTTGTCAGGACGCATGCAGTGGTATATGCTCGCGTCACGGCAGGGATCTGCATGTACTCTTGAGTGACGCTGTTTGCCATGTTTCTCCGGCGTGTCTAAACTCTTCTGTACACTTTCACTGTGTATCCGTATAGTCAGCTATATATCTCACATCACATTTCAATACACTAACAAACAATCGATCGGCTCAGTGTGGAATGGATAGGCTATGTATCAATAGATGCATGTCCGCGTTAGTGTTAGCGTCGTCAACTATATTTATTCTTAATGGTTCATAATGTTTGTGTTAGGATATGAGGGGCGGAGTGAGACATCCAGGCTTCATCAGTCGCTTCAGCACCTCCACGTGTTTATAAGCAAAATTCTCTTGTTCTTCCGTGGACCAATGAGATCGCACGGTTTCACTGACGTGTGTAATGGATATTGGCGTAAATGTAACTGATGAAAATAGTTTTTTTTTATATAAATTGAGGATGAATAGATTATACAAATTATGTTTTGAAAAATGTATATGCCTATATTTTTTTATATAAAACGTAGGCTATTTTTACTGATTTTCATGACACTTTGGTTAGGCTATAGCTTTTTCTTTTTCTGGTTGTAGCCTATTTGTTTTCATTTTAAAGGAATGAATGAATGAATGATCCATTATAAATAAATACATTAATAAAATAAAAAATCCATATAATTATGAATAAAACTACAATTATAAACGAGTGGATCACAGAAAGGTTTAGACAAATAAGTGGTCTGGGAATATTTTAATTGTACCAAAATACAACACACATTTTATATAAAAGTATTTACACAGTAAATATGAAAAGTAAAAGAAAATAGTGTAAAAGCTAAAAAACTTGAGAAAATATAGAAGAAGAAAAAAAATGTACACGGATGTGAAAAAAAATTCCAAGCTTGTATATTTAAAAAAGGAGATTTAAAACATTGTCAGTGTCCTGCACTGAAGAGTGCCAGTTTATCTGTTGGTATATTAGTCTAACATACAGACTCAACATCATAAACAAATGCTTATCTGTCAATAGTTTGTGTTCTTAAAAAAAACATTACCAAACACAAAACATCCTCGCCTTTCTATTTTCTCTCATTAAAAAAATAAAAAAACATTTTGAATGAGAGAAACTTAATTTCTAAATAAGTGTGTGTGTGTGTGTGTGTGTGTGTGTGTGTGTGTGTGTGTGTGTGTGTGTGTGTGTGTGTGTGTGTGTGTGTGTGTGTGTGTGTGTGTGTGTGTGTGTGTGTGTGTGTGTGTGTGTGTGTGTGTGTGTGTGTGTGTGTGTGTGTGTGTGTGTGTGTGTGTGTTATTAATTAATACAAACTGCACAGTTTAAGATACGGTAAAAATAGCAAAGAATTGTAAAAACTTCTAGATAAGAGTTATGGACATTGCAACTGGTGCAAAGATCCCTGACAAATCTTTAGCACCTTTTTTAGCACCTTTAACAACAGGGTATTTATGTCTTCTTACACAGTGGTTGCTTGATATACAACAAATACAGACATAGCTGCTCGTGGTTCATAAAGCTCAGATGTGCAAGATTTCCTGAGAAGAAATTCGATTAATCAGACATTTTTGAGGTGAGAGGGAAGAGAAATGCCCATGACAACAAAAACTTGGGTTACATTGTACAGTTCGTCATCAAGAAAATGTTGGGAAATTTACACTGTATGCTTCAAACCAGAGTGTGAGAACATGGTGAAAGAGACAGAAATGTTTCCTGAGGGTTTATGGCATGTTACATCCAAAGAAGTCTGCACCAACGTAGCGCGGGTAACCTTCCAAAACCTTACGCTGAACTGGGTCAAACTTCCAGTACTGTCGGCTACTGATGAAGATGGCAAAGCCTGTAGAGTATAAAACAGTTTTACACAATCTCATGCAAGAACAAGCATTTATGGGAAACATTTATAAATACAATTATAAATTGTAAAGTGAGTGTGCAGAAGCAGTATCAGGTAACAAAACAACTTGATTCAAAAAACTGTCCCCGACTGCTGCTGCTGAAATATCGCCCTCTTCTGTCAGAGGTCTGTAGTAACAGCAGTAACAAATAAAACGACTGACGTTTCTTTCCAATTCCCTCTCCTGGATTGAACCACCATAATTTTGAAGCAAATCAATGTGAAGCTCACCGGAATAAGAAAATGACCACAGTATAAAATGTAGTATACTGAATTAAGAAGCTATGAGTGTCTTTATTCTGTGAACGTGAGTGACCTGCTGCATCTTTTTGAGTCACCCAAAAACATATTTTGAGTTTTATCAAAGTCCTTTTAGGCAAGTCCTGCCACTCGGCCGCCATCTTGGCAACGCCTCCGGGCAGCTATTTCGGATTAACAAGACTAGGCTCCTATCTAAATGAATGGGCAGAGAGTCAGAACTGCGCTTTCACTGGTCACCGGGACATAAAAACTGCATGTATAGAAACAGCAGTAAAATATGATAAAAATCGCTGAAAAAGTTTGATTACTTTGCCCCAAAATAAGGTTTAAAACGCCCTATTCCCCACAGGTTATACTTTTACTACGCATGCGCGAGGGTTCACGACACACACACACGCAAGGTCTCTCGCTCTCTCCCTCTCTGCCGTGCGCGCGCTACACGTTTTGAAGCACACACTCGCTCTAGATTTCGGGAGATCTGAACTAATTTGGGGGCATCAGGGAGCCGCTATGAAATACATAGGGACTCCCAGGAACTTCCGGGAGAGTTGGGATGTCTGATATTTACACAACACACGCATACACTGCATATCAAATCTGCCGCCCGCCTTTTCAAACAGTAACGTATTCTCCGCTGTCGCAAACTTCAACTGTGCGCATGCGTCAGTGGAACCAGACGATAGGCTTAAATGTTTCCCGGCTTGACTGTTAAAAGTAGACGATTGGCTTTCCAGCGGGAGGGGTGGGACATGTGCATACAGCCGCCATCTTTGGCTTTACGGGTTTTCCATATATAGTTCTATTGAGGATTTAGGAAGTGGCATGTCTCTTATATAAATTGTCTCTGGTTTTATCCACTAAAAAAGTCTTAATGCATAATGCAGAAAATGTTTTGTCCTGGGTCAAAGTGACTCAAAATCATTTCGTTCATACGTCACATTCATGTGCAGCTTCAGTTACAAATAGATTTACATTCCATTTGACTGTTCTGAGATTAGGGATATCCGATACTGACAAAAAAACGTTTTGGATACTTTTGGGGCGATTTTGTTGATATTGATCCATCAGCTTTTATGTTAATTCTTCAATTTAATCAATAAATTCAATCAGAATAATACGACACAATCGGGCTGTTACCAATCAAATCAGTATCAACATATGGCGCTTTTCCACTGCATGGTACGCTCGGTTCGGTACGGTTCGATTCGGCGCGGAACGGTTCGGTTCGGCTTCGCTTTTCCACTGCGTGGTACGACTCGGCTCGGTACGGCACGGTTCGGTTCGCTAGCTCGGTTGCTTTTCCACTGCAGTTAGTACCCATTCAAAGTGGGTGGGACTGATCGTTACACTGTTTGTAGGTCCGGTGATAGCCGTGTGCGGCTAAGAGCTGAGCTAGCTGCTACTTCTTGGAACACTTTTTCATTCTGTTTTGCCCCATCCAGCTCTCGCTGGACCCGCTCCTAGGCAACCAACGAGAGGATTGTCTGCACCTCGACCACGATTCAGCCATTTCCTTTTTAAAGTGTTGATCTCTTCTTTTTTTTCAAGTAAGTAAAACACAGGTGCTACCATGTTGGCTGTTGTCTACTGGTTATATGACTCTGTATAGCGGTCTCGTGTCGCAAATCCAATGACGCTGGTAGTGACGATTCTGTCTGTCTGACCAATCAGTGATCTGCAGTGTTTCACGTCACATTTTAGTACCGGTACGGTACGCTTGGAACCTCAACAGACCAGGTACCATTTAAAGCGCGCCGAAGCGCACCGTACCGTACCGTACCATGCAGTGGAAAAGCGCCAAAGCGTGCCGTACCGAACCGAACCGTACCGTACCATGCAGTGGAAAAGCGCCAAAGCGTGCCGTACCGAACCGAACCGTACAGTACCATGCAGTGGAAAAGCGCCAATAATCCATCTTTGAATTGCAGAGGTGGCAAAGAATCTGCGTCTGAAGTGGCAGTTAGATGTATTCACACAGACTGTTTAATGCAGCTCAAAAAAATCAGCATTCACCTTTTACAGTTCCTCCTGAACTGCTGCGTTCAAGCCATAGCATAACAGTAATTACAAGATGGCAACCCGTGACATACTACTCAGAGCTGTTCACATCCTCAGACTCGGATTTTTGCATTTCTGTCAACACCATCAACGCCGAAATGAAACTGCAGCAGTCAGGCGGAACAAGTCAGAACTCTGTAAGATATTATTATTATTATTGTAATATTATGTGCTTTCATTTAATGCCGTCTCTCGTGATTTCATTTCTTTTGGAGGAGGTGTGGCTTTGGAGTCGCTCTGAAGGGAGGGTGGGTATTTTAAGCTTTTAAAGCTAGCTTGCTATTGTTTGCCTCTCTGAAATTGCCTACCATACCTCTAATTCAAAACGATTAGTTCAAAACAGCTGATTCATTCAGAGATGATGTGAAGTGATTTATAAATGGATTATTGAATCAGTCACTTGGAGTCGCACAAACTTTCAACAAACTTTCTTAACTTATGAGACCTGATTTCTTTGTTAATATTAACATTCACTGATATGTTTTAAAAAGGCTCAGCTGGAAGTACCGTGAGCATCCTGGAAGGCAGCATCAATCTCATCAGGGACGCCCCACCAGTCCTGCTGAATGCTGCGTGGGAAGGGTGTGTCCACTTTGTTCTCTTGGGGATCCAAACGCCAGTAGTTTCCTGACTTGAAGAAGTATGTATGGATGCCGTGGCGCTCCTTTAAGCGCAGTGCAGCCTGAATGTGCATGACAGGGAGGCCAATAGTCTGCAGAGGGTCCGGTCCTGTTATCTTGTGCTCTGCATCAAACACCCAGTAGTTGGAACCTTACACAGGACAGAAGGAAAAGAGTTTGTTATATATGACTGCATTAATGTATGATTTTCATTCAGTGTAAATATATATATACAGGGGCAGTCAAGCTTTACAAGATAACAAGTAAACAGACACACCTGGGGAAGACTAATCAACAGGAAAAAGTACTACAAACATGGCCACAGCAACAGGACACAGAAATCAACACAGAAACAAAGGGAACTAAGAATACACTTCAACATAAAAGTCCTACAAAACACAAGACAGAGAATTGGAATCATGACTATTACATTATGTGATAAATAGTTATTACATTGGAAAATCGTCATCACATTATGAGCACATTATAAAGATTTTATTACATTTTGACAAAATGTTAACATTAATAATGTATTACCTATTGCATCATGCTTTGTTATTACATTATGAGTTGCTACACTGGGTGATAAAAAAAATCCTGATATGTTTAGCCTTTTCAATGATCAATATTCTAAGATGGCTTAAGAAGATGTTTTTGCAGCAGAAGTTAGCATATAAATCAGTATAAAAATGTACTATATAGTACTCTAAAGCTTCAAAAGTACAGAATCTCAATAGTATACAGACCACAATATGGCATGTTTAGACTTTTTATGGTGTTAATTTATGAAAAAGTGAATTTAAGACATTTTATCTACAAAATTGTCTTGAGTCAGTCACAGGTGCTCCCTCTAATGGTGAAAAAATGAAGTACATTTACAGCATTATAATGTACCTCATGTTTGACTGACTGAACCTTTGCTAGTCTAAATGCACTGAATTTCAACCAAATTCTCAATATTGTAAAGCTCAGTAAAATTCATTCAGAGAAAGTACCATCTCAGCAACAGTAACAACCTACAGTATACAATTCTGTTTAGATACTGCACTGCACAACACAAGTGTATTTATCTGTTGTTAGTAGCATTTGTTCTACATGGTCATGTTTTATCATGCCCTGCATTAGAGGCACAATTCAGGATGCTTCATATATGGGTCAAGGGGAAGTACCGCACCACCAGTCACCATAGATATGTATATAACCAGGCCTGTCTGATCCTGTCCTCCAACCACAAATCACCACAGTCAGCCACCGCCGGTGTTGCACTCACTCACCTTCAAAGAACCAGATATTGCCCTTTTTGTCTTCATAGGCGGCGCCTATTTTCTCTGGAATGCCCCTCCAGTGTCGGGAGGCCAAGGCAGGGTATCCCGCCTGCAGACGGCCCTCCCTGATGCGCCAGGCATAGCTGGCCTTGAAGAAGAACAATTCCCCACGGATTATAGAAACAGCATCGAAATCTGTTTGACAAGCGTCAGGCTACAGACAATGACAGCGGGAGAAGAGGAGATGGAAAAACGGGAGTGAGAATAAAGGGAGCATATAGATAAACTAATTTAAAATACTTTAGTTTTACTTTACATATTTTAGGAATATTCTTGGTATAATACAATAACACAATTGTAATACAATAATAATAATAATAATAATAACATTTATTACCACAAAAAAAATTATAATTATGAACTGTCCCTGGAAAAGGAAACTGAAAAATTGAGGTTAGAGTGAAGCACTTACAATGGAAATTAATTATTAATGACATTAATTCTGTTAAAAAAAATATTATTTGAGCTGTAGAGCTGTTTAAATCATAATTTTAGGGTTTTAGGATTTAATTTGTAAAATTTGATATAACTTCACACAGAAAACGTCAGTAAATGTTTTTTCACACTAAAATTTGATATGTTAACACACAAATTGTTTACATCCTATGTCTATACTAATGAAATAATAAGTATTTTAACATAAATGGCCCCATTCACTTCTATTCATTTAATTCTTTTCAATGTTAATAATAATTTCTCAAGTGTAATTGACCGCAGATAAACTGTGAAGTGGGATGATGCGTTCAGTTACTCACTGCACTGGTGATAATCTCATTGGTTTCCGTAGGGACTTGGGGCGTGGCTTGCGGTCGGGGCCCGTAGAGGTATTGGATCCCTTTCTTGTCATCCTCACTGAGCTGGAGAGGATAGGAGAAGCTGTAAAATGGGGACATGATGGCCCCAGGCTCCATAGAATGCTGTAGACCCAGGACATGGCCAAACTCATGTGCTGCCACCTGAAGAAGGTCTGTTCCTGTAGGATGACAAATGAAATTATGCTTTTTTTCCACACAAATCTGATTTGGTTTTCAAATGTGATCTTAAGGAATGATTGTCATTTTGTTTTTCTAATCTTGTAGGGTCACACACGTCAATCCTTAAATGATCAAAAGAAATCTGATTTTAATCGGTCTGATTGGTTTAATCAGTGAAATGTGGATCATGTTTGAGATTTGGGTCAGATATGCAAAAAAATCTAAAACAATTTTTTCTGCTTGTTTACAAAAAGTCTTAAAGTGAATCAGACCTTTACATGTAATTCTTATAGGTGTGTTGAAAGCATAATCTATGATACATTCACTGATTTACTGATCCCAAGAATGTGTGTTATCTGTATCAGGCAGTTTTCCAAGAAAGTGGCAGGCAGTGAGGCAGCAGATGAGGATTTTATCTTTACCACTTACCAAGTTCATTGCCCACCGTCCAGGACTCATCATAGTCAAAATGAATGTCTCCCTCCCGGTGCGTCCTTGGGAAAAAAGCATGAGCCAGGATCCCACCAGGGCCATCGAATGGCAAATTATCACCATGCCAGTACCTAATATAGAATAGTAGTAATGTAAAGTTTTACCATATATTCATTTCTTTAGTTTTATACCTAAATACATACATATGAAAACATGACATTAAAATTAATATCAGGGGTCAAGAAAAAGCTATTTTATTCTGCTATCTTGAGATTGCATGTCCAGCATAATGCTACTCAGTGAGATTTTCTTAACCAATACTTTTATTCAGCAAGGATGCATTGATCAGAAGTGACAGTAGAGACATTTATTAGTTTACTAACGTTTTCTATTTCGAATATATGCGGTTATTTCCACAAAAATATAACGCAACTGTCTGGAACATTCATCAGCAAATCATTTCTGATCATGTGACACTGAAGACTGAAGTAATGATGCAGAAAATTCAGCTTTGCCGTCACATGAATAAATTATGTTTGAACATATTTTCAAATAGAAAACAGATAAAGAATAGAAAACATTTTTCAAAATAATACTATTTTTTCTGTATTTTTGATCAAATAAATGCAGCCTTGTTCAGCATAATAGATATAAAAATATAAAAAATTCTTACAGATCCCAAAGTTTTGAACAGTAGTGTATGTTATACTGCACTGTACTGTTCTATACTGTATCATCTGTACTTTAATTGTTTTGTACTTTATTATAATGTGCTGTTCTATACTATCATTCTATATTATAGTTATACTGAATACTATACTAATACTCACTTTATTTTGTAACACTTGTATTATTGGACACTTTGTTTGCAGGATAAAGTAATCAAGGATGACAAATACATCTATGAAGAGGGTATTTCAGAAATAACTGTAACTGAGAACATGATTTTGCATGGCACTGCATTTATGCCAACAGATGTCACTATCAAGTCTTATTAGTGGTTTAAGAAGATAAAGATGAGCTAAAAAGTACAGAATTCCCAATCCTTTGTTACTTTGTTGCATAGTGAAAGGTGTGTTTTTTTTGGGTTTTTTTACCTTGTGAAGTCAATGACTATGTCGGCCTCTTGGTTGATAACCTCAGTAAAGGTGAGAGGTGTGACATCACTCCAGACCTTGAGAGCTTCCTGTAAAACTCGCCTCACTTTATCTTCGCTCATCTGCCACGGGAAGCGCTGGATTCTGAACACAGAATTTCAACAAATCAACAAAAAACATGTGATAACATTTGCTCCTGCATAAACACATTGTGTTTCAGACCACCAGTCTTTCACTGCTGGACCACCAACCGACACAAACCCACATCAGAGACCACCAGTGATTCGTCTTAATTATTCATCACCATAGGCATCTGTCTGGTGAGCATGTCACATGACCTCATAATGTGCTCTGATTGGTTATTTTATGAGCATAATGAAACTGCGGTCGTAGTGGTATTATGTGTGCAGCTTTATGACCCAGTTCTCTGACAGGAGCAGAACTCACCAGGAATCATGTAACTTCAGACAACGTATCATCTCAGACTGTTCTCGATCTTCACTTACAATTTGGGCATGATTAACTTTTTATTATAGTCATGCACACAAATGTGAGCACTTAATTGAGCATTCTTCAAATTTTTGTGTTGAACAGCAGTAATAATATGTGTAGCTCAAGTTAACAGGAATTTATTAAAGCTGTTTCTACTTGTATCAGAGATTATTTAGAAATGCGCATTTTAATAAAGGAAGCCAAGCTTTATCAGAGGGCCCACACACCTGTCTGTGTCATGGAATGTGTCTCGATTCATTCAGTCCCTCCGGCTTAGAATTTATGATACCCTTTTGTATGCTTGTGTTGTGTTTATGTTTTTCACATTTCTTGGGTGCTTAGAAGCGCAAGTCATCATAGTTAGGTAAACTTCTACAGCAGTGTGTGGAACTACAACAAATATATGTTTGTGTTCTTATATGCTCCAATAGCAAAAGAAAAAACACAATAGCATTACTTTGACTATATTGTAACATGTATATTCTGTTATGTTCAGTTTGAGTCTTGTTTTCTATGTTTCTGTGTCCTGCCTGCCTGAGTTCTCATTAGTCTCCTTGATTAGTCATTCTGTTCAGCTGTTTCCTAATTAGATCCCTTTGTTCCATGTATTTAAGCCCTGTGTTCTCATTAGTTCTTGATCCGTTCTCGTTTGTGTAAGATCAAAGATGTGTTGTATTTCTGTGTTTGTGATTAAAGTTTATTTTGATTATCCTTCGTTGTGCGAATTATATTCACAACCATTATATGTATATTTCAATGTGAACATCTAGTTTATCTTATACTGTCCCATTATAATCCACATTGTACACACCCTTGTACTATTCAGCCATGAAACTGTTACACAAAGAACAATCCAGAGCGACACAAACATAGAAAGAAAACAGTGTATCCTACATAGACCGGATGCATCCACACTGTGCTGCCTGTGAATAGATTCTTGAACAAATGTGGCTGAATACTTTCTTTTTCTAAGACTGGCCTTTTTCTCCCTAACAGGTCTGACTATAATGCCCCTGCATTCCTCCACATAAACTGTCTGCTTAGTGCTTAGGTATGATCAGAACAGAGATAGAAAGTGCTATCAGCACACAAACATTACTATTAATTTAGATATTGAAAGAATTGGGGAAATTGAAAACAAAAAGGCTCTGAGACACTCCCTGCATCCCAATGCCCATACTATCCATCCTAAATAGTATGTGAGATTAGAATAACTGTGTCCCAGAGCATAGTATGTTGAAAAGAGTATGTCAAAAGTCCCCGGATGGTCTACTATTTCCGGTAGATTTTCGAAGTGTGGATCCGTGCTCACTCTAAAGGCTAACATTGCCCACAACCCACTGTGCTTTGGAGAAGGAACTACAAACATGAGTAAAAGGGTTAAAAACTTTAAAAGTGACTTTAACCTGATAAAAAAATAAATATGTAATGTTATACGTAGTATATTTCATCTGCAATAAAAATGTGGACTTTTATCAAGATCCGTTTCACCATTAACTTGTAAATGCATCATTATGCATTAATATGAGAAGAGTTCTCTGCATGAAAGACCCATGACTGCAGATCAACGTGGAAATAATAATGAAATGAAATGTGGGGATTTTGCCTGTGACAAGATGATTGACAGGCCAGTTTACTGTGAGAGGATGCGACAGAGAGCAAATGTTAAAGACGCAATTGTATGACGTGATAGTATGTCCCAAAGCTTTGCACTCTTTTGCGACACACTCAAAAGTATCTACTTTTTCTTCATAAGGTTTAAACAAGGTATTAATAAGTATTATTATTTTATATTTGGTAAACGCTTTTATCCAAAGCGACATGAACAAAAGCAATTTCTCAGAGCCAACCAACAATACTCATGTATACAATTCTAGAAAGCTATTATGATTATTATTTTTATGATGATGATTATTATTGTTGTTGTTAAATAATAAATTATAAAACATATAATAAAAATGTTATGTAATAATTTGGGATTTCAACCAATATGGGATCACTGTTATTTTAGTATCACTGACTGAGATACTTTTATAGTTTTTATTTCATTTTCATTTTAGTTAAAGTTTTAGTAATTTTGTTGTGTTATTGTCATTTTTTGAAGGTTTTAGTTTAATTTCAGTAAAACTTGTTGCCATTAAAGGTTTATATATTTTATTTCCGTTAACATGTATTTTAGTTAACTATAATAAAACTATAATAATCCTGGATGAAACATGCCCCCCCACACACTTTTAATCACTTGTTATTATTTAGCTATTATTGATATTATTATGGAGTGAAGGGAATAACAGGTAGAAAGCACATTTATATACCCCCATTTATATATATATATACATTTATATACCCCCATTTATATATATATAAATACTTGTAGTTTTCTTGTACATCTTACTTGTAAGTGAGGCCAGTTTTTGGCCAGCGTCCTCCAAATATCACAAAGCGTTTCTGTCGGGGGTGCCTGCTGAGGTGCACCTCTCTCTGGTCGGGGTAGTCTGGGACGCCACAGCGCAGTGGACCTACACCCCCAGAGCTGTTCCTGAGCGGCTCACCCTTTGCTTGAGGTTTAAAGGTGTCCTGAGGGTGGTGGAGGTGGACCCTTTCTCTCCTCTTTTCAGAATGAGGAATCTGTGGCAAACTCTGTTATGGAAAGATGGAAGACCTGCATGAACAATGGACTTTATCTGCACGGTAATGGACAACAATGGACAGTATGTTGTAATGCTCTTCTGAGTGTAAGTGAAGTTTAACACAAGCTCAATGAATTGAATAAAGTTGACCCTATTTTTTTTTTTAAAGAAATTCATACGTTCATACAGCAAGGATAAATTAAATTGATCAACAGTGACAGTAAAAACATTTATAATGTTACACAATATTTCTATTTCAAATAAATGCAAAGAATCCTTTTTTTCCCCACAAAAGCAGCACATCTTTTTTTCAACATTGATAAGAATAATAAAAGTTTCTTGAGCACCAAATCAGCATATTAGAATGATTTCTGAAGGATCATGTGACAAAAATTCACAGGAATAAATTACATAATTTAAAATAGAAAAAAGGTTATTTTAAATTTGTCCTAACATGTTTTTTTTTGTTTGTTTTGTTTTTACATACTGACAAAGCATGTTAAGGAACATTAAATAAAAACAAACAAGCCAAGCCGACCTAATCTGATACAAAAAGAAAAATCGTGTTTGTCCCATGGTTGATGCTGTTCACTACAGTAACTGTGAGATATGATTGCGGATGGACTGCTTAGTGCCCCTAAACATACTTTGGAGGAAATGGCTGTTCATTAACATGGGCGTTAAAGACAGAAAAGAATGCCTTGGGCAGCACTGTGGTGCTTTTAGACAGAATTTTTGAGGCATTTATAGAGGTTTTAAACTTCAGGATGTTTCAGCTTTCATTTACAGTCTCGCCTTTTACCAACCCCAGATGTCTAAATACTTACATAAAATCATAAGAACCTAAATGTATTTCAAAAAGTGAAAAATGTTACAACTTGAAGATTTTAAGTTTTTACAATGTGACTTTTATGTTATCTTTATGTCTTCCTTTGGACTAGAAGAAAAAAGAAGCACAGTCCTGACAAGATTGTTGGCGCCCTTGTTTTTTTCCCCCGACTGGTTTACAACATATTATAAAATGTTTAGGACTTTTGCAAAGAAACGGCAAAACAGGCTAAACGTTTTCCCCACCGTGACCCTGTGTCTCTCTCCCAGGGACGGAGGCTCAGTGGTGACTCCTCATGCGTGAGGCAGAGCTGCTATATTGGAGACAATGCCCAGCAGGAACTATGGAATGTGCCCTGGTCTCTGAGCGAGACTTTCTAGCACACTGATTTCAAACATGTGCACAGACAGTTCAGGTTCATTTGTGTTTATGGGTGTTTTGGATTAAGTTGCAGGTATTGCTTACTGTATACACTTCTAGGTCAATGACAAATAAGGGTGTCCACAATACAGAAAAAAAACATTCTAGTTTAAAATGCACAAGTTCTTAAAAAAAGTATGTATATATTGCTTTCACAAAATGCATGAAACACCTATATTCTTCTATCTAAATATTCTTCTTCTATTAATATTCTAAAAGTGTATGGCATCATCTTTTTTCATTTAAAATATTTACGCTAAGCACTTACCCTCAATCAAATGTCATGGACCAAACTGGCTACAAAGTGAAATTCAAAGCAGATGCTTGATTAAATGCATTATTTTCTCAGTTGTTTATCTCATCATAACATCTGACAGCATCATGACTCCTGACCTATCAGTGGGAGAGATCAGCCATTATCCCGGAATAACACACACACATTCCACATCTGGCACACACAAAGATGAGGTCCTTTCATTATTCATTTACAATGCATGTTTTTAGAACTCCAGTTCAAAGTTTATGTGTATGACCCACTTCTCAAAAATGGAGGGCAAGTTAGGACACATTTGACTATACTATGCAGGGGGGAATGAAGTCAACACAATAGGTCGCTTTTTCATGTGAGTGTGTATAATCTAAAGAGAAAGCATTGGCCAAGGTGCCTTGATGTTCTGCCAAAACACAATCGCCAATGTTTAAGCAGTTTATTTCATTAAATCTCTGAAGAGATTAAAGCAACAAAATTGCACTTTATATACACAAAATGGAAACCAAGCGGCCATAGAAAGGAAGGCTATTGGTTTACTGCAGTTAACGGAAGTAAGATCAGAGTGAATTTTGAAATATGTGTGAGAAAGTAGCTGTCCACTTTTATCAACACTGTTTAAATGAACCGTCTGACCCTAGAGCTACTGAAAATACCTTTTAGAGTGGGATCAAAATTCTGGGTCAGTGGTTAATGGGTTCACAGACATCAGACAGGGAGAGAAAAACTTGTCTCAGAGAGTTTGAAAGCTAGCCAACAATGCTTTCTGATTCATTTTTTAATGCTGGAAATATTTAGAGTCAGCGTTTTGCCTGTATAGTTCGACTTAATTCATGTCTCAGATACGCCCCCCAGACAAAGCCAAGTTCTAAATGCTGCCGTCTCCTTTCATGTGTGGTTAGATTTGCCAGTGGAGGTCTGTGCTTGAGCCTCACTCGCTCCCATAGAACACAGCCTGTCTCTGCCTAGAGCTCCCACGTCCCCCCGCCTCTCTCCTGTGTTCACACATGCTTTCAGCACAGGGGAAATCCTGATAAGAGGACCTGACATGGTGCATCTGAGTGCATCTTGTTTGCCCCTATGTGCGGTTTTCTAGAACTATGCTCTAGATTACTGCAAAACCACCAGCAGAGATCCAGAATCACCAAATTCAGGTTAATGATATCTGAACTGTTCAGAAACCTTTGTTGAGGAAGATTGATAAGAAAGAGTGATATTGTGTGAATATGGGACCATTATGTTGCAAAAAATTGCAGGTTCTTGTATTGCATAATGGATGAATGGTTAGGATGTTTCTCATTGCTTTCAACTAACTGAGAGTACAAAACACTTTCAGTAGCAAAACAGTGATTTAAATCAAATACTTGATTGTGATTTAATTCTTTCACCAATCCCATATGACAATACAGTGTAGTCGACTGTAAGTAAACCAATTTGCAGGTTGTTATTTCAGAAAAATGTAAACACTAGTTCTGTGTTTGCTCCAAGGAATATTCTGGCTTCAGTGTCCTGTTATGCTCAATTGGCAGCAATTGAGGCATAATGTTCATAACCACAAAAACTAATTTCTACATTTCCCTCCTTTTCTTTAAGACAAAAGCAAAAATATGGGTTACAGTTAGTCACTTACAATAGAAGTGGATGAGGCCAATACGTAAACATTAAAATATTCACTCACTGTCTGCGTCCGATATTGCTCTGTGCTGTGAATAAGTTATTACTTTGCGACTGTTAAATAAATATGCTCTAGTATGAAAATGTGTAGTATGAATGTAATTTTGTCACTGTAATGTGACCAACACGTGTCAGTTGCAACTCTTCACTGTCTAAAACTTCTCTTCTGTGGCCTCATCAGACAGTAAAGTGTCCATGGATGTGCACTTCAGAATCTCACCAGCAGTTGTAAGTCACCCGGATACTTTGCATATTGTTTTATGAATATTGTGAGTTTGGATGTACAACTCTTTTCACAAAATGTTTTTTGCCTATACTATAGAGTTAAGTATATTCGTAAGCAGCCACTGTTTAGCCACAATAGTATAGCCACAAGACATAAACTATGTGTGTGTTTTAGTGCAAAAAAAAGTCTGACTATTACTGTGTACATTTATGAATAATTTTTCATTTTTTTTATGACAAACATAATGGTATAAACCTTACAATTACGAAAAAATGTACGATAACTTGCAGTTCAAACAGGATTTAAGAGAATTAACCTTGATTTATGATTTTTGATTTATGAACTGAATCCATAAGCATCCGATCTAGCCCAACACAGCAATACTGACTCAACCAATGGTGTGAGTTCTGGAGTTGGGCTATCTGTTTATGCAACTACTGGAAGATGTAGGACTGTTTGGAAAACATGTTTGGAAACAAATATTATTTTTATCAGTTTGATGACTAGTAATGCAAAAATCCCACTCTTCACATTTAACTCATAAAGCAAGATTATTTCAGGAACAGCTGGGTCGGTCTCCTTAAAAGATTACTACTTCAAGTCAAAATTAAGGTAAAAGGATCATGTATGTTGGAATATGTATGATTTAGTATATTTACACATTTATCAAATGTACTTAAATGAGCCTTTTGACCCTATAAATACTTTTTGGATGGTTAAGATCTGGGTTACTGTCCAATCTGGTTTACAAATATCAGACAGGGAGAGAGAAAGAAAATCTAATCCTCACACCAACATATCACAACTCTTCATGGCAAGATAAATTAAGCTTTAAAGGATTACCATTTGAACAAATATTCACAGGTAAATCCCCTAGAAGCTGCAGCTGACTTTGGGAGTGATGAGCGGTCCAGTGCAGGACTAAAGGAGACTTTCAAGTAGCTTTCAGTGATAAGCTCCCAGATACTGTTTAAGCACCAGTGCTCATGTTAAACTTTATCCCCAGCAGCTCAGTCCTCTATATCGACCAGCTGTATGAAATGTTTCAAAGTTCAATGCTTGAAGGATTTTGGCACCTGGTTTATTCACATAAACCTATTTTCTCCCTCTCCCACACACACATATTCCTGCTCTGGCACATTGAGGAAGTCATGAAACTGATATAATGCTTTCCTTGAATGACCCCGACAAAATCACAGCAGGGGCATTTTCCCAATAAGTTAAGGTGAGTGAGCCTTATAATCTTGACTAATATACGTAAACCACAATGTTCCTTGTGTTGTGATGGAAATGCTGTTTGGCTTGCAGGTGATTCCACTTACACTTCAGAGGCTGTGTTACAGAAACTTTTAATTCTACAATGTAACTTTATGTAAGCTTTTGGCCCTCTAGTGGTTTGTTTGTGTAATTTTGTGAGTTTGGCTTCGTCTCTGCTATTCTAAGCGGATGATGTTTGCAGTGTACCCTTGGTTGCAGGTGATTTTACGAGAGCGAAATTCATTACATTGTGACATCAAAACTCCCCGGCTTTCTTCACAAAAAAACATCCAAAAAAATAAGTCTTTAAGCTACTACCACAAGTCTGCACAATACACGCACTATAGGAGCCGGACCGGACAAACCTTTTCTTAATCTACAATTTCCAATGTAGTCTTAAATTAAGATGGAATGATCTAAAAGAGATAATTTCAAGATGACCAAACAGATAAGGTTCTGAGTTACATTTCTGTTACCCACAGTATATAATTTGATCATACGTAAAACTTTTTTAAAACTTAATAATATAAACATTGCACCAAATTGAAGCTTTATTTTTCCATCAATTTTTTTTTAATTAACACAATATATTACATAAGCATTTTGAATGCCATGGCTGACAAACTACACAATCTATTCTCTCTCAGCAAGGGACGTGCCTGGGAACATGGGGCCAAAATAATAGTAACAGGAACAAGGACAGTGCGGTTTCTCTGAGCAGGCAATCACATTCCCTAAATTCTCTCTACAGTAGGCTATGCATCCGTGTGTGTGAGAGAGGGAGTGTGTGTCCCTCCAGATGGCACAGAAACAAAAACTTGCACATACCTGCACAATCCGTTGCTCTTTTATCATCGCCAAGGGAACAAACTGACAGCATTATATATACATTTTACACCTGAATAATCATAAATACAAACTAAAAAGCCATTCTTCAGTAATATGATCACAGGTTGTTTAATAAGCAAACAAACACTTTAAATATGGGGCATAAATAGAAATTAGGTCATTTTTGTTAATCGGGTCATTTAAGCAAACAAACACTTCAAATGTGTGGCACAGTAAGGTTGTTAGTAAATTGATGGAAAATACAGCATTTGATGGCAGTTAAACAGTTAAATGAGATAAACTTGCTATAATAAGCTTCTTTACTAATCCTGAATCATAAAACGTTAACAATGCCAGATGAAAATGACAGGTTCTGGCTCGTAATAGTAGAGGCTTCAGACGACGTTTTACAATTTATGATTAATGATGATTATAACCCATATGGGTCTGGTAACAAGCCAAAGCTGAACAATTTGAGCTTTGTTAATGTTGCCCTATTTGTCATGCTGCATGAAAGTAAAATAAAAAGTATTTTATTATACTTTATCAAGTAAAACTCAAACTTTAAAACTTTTGGGAAGTTACAACGGTAAAACGAAAAATAACTAAACAGCAGCCTACCGGTTTTCAAGAGCTGGGACGAAACAATAGGCTACAACAAATGTATGAAATAAGAGTAATGGCATTAATAAACTCACCGGGGGCTCTTTGTGCTTCATCAGTCCTCGCCCCCCATGCAAAGGCATGCATCTCACGGTCAGGAGCACATGCAGAGCGAAAGCGCCTGACAGAAGCCCGGAGACCCGCATCCTCCTCGTACCTTACTCCACTGCTGGAAGTGGAAATGCGATGGAAGGTAGCGGTGCAATCAACTCGCGCAATGTCTGTGCGTGCGACTGCTGCTGCGGAGACTGCAGTAATGTATATGCAATGATTTCTTTGTTCTCTTTCCTCAAATACACCGGCTTTTTTTCTCATGGGCCGGAGTGACAATATTGCCCTCACCACGTGACTTTCAACTCTTTCCTCTGAAGAGAGTCCGTAGCCTAATCTAATGCATACAAAAACTCCCTAATTTGGTCAGATTTGGATAACTTCCAAATGTAATTTCCACTAGACCTGCGTGTTCTCTAAATGTTTAAAATTTTATTTTGATGTAGATATCTAAGATTTACAGGGGAAGAAACTGTAGAATAATCTATTTGGTTAGTGCTATATTGTAAAGAACATTTGTACAAATACATACAAAGGCGCATTTGATTTGATTCTCCTCTTAACCGAATTACACAAAAACTTGCCGCAGTAGCCTTCTTAAACATCCGCGTTTTTACGATGCACATGAATGTGGCTGATCCTTGATACAATCACGGGCAGCGGAGCAAATTGATTCTGCTAAATTGATCTAATTTTTATTGTTTAAAAAAATATAGATTTAAGTAGCAAATGATAATTGCTATTATTTAATAGGCAATGTAAAGTGATTAACTAACTTTTGCGCTTACATCTCCATTTCATATTTATTTCATATTTGCAAGCATACAAAAGAAAATGATGAGAAGGGAATTAGGGTGAATCCCAATTCTCTGTCTTACCCCTTCCCCTTAGTTTTGCACGTTCACGTGAGAATAAGGGCTATCCCAATTCTCGTTTTGATCGACACATCGAGGGGTAGGGCTAAGGGGGGGATAGGCTACCCCTTAAAACCAAGCATTTTCGCAAGCTTACTTGAAACCAAGGGGTAGGCTACCCCTCAATCAAAACGAGAAACGGGATAGCCCTTACTCTCACGTGAACGTGCAAAACTAAGGGGAAGGGGTAAGACAGAGAATTGGGATTCACCCTTAAACTGTGGAAGGGCGATTCAGCGTGTGGCATCTTTTACATCAACACACATGATGGTCACACACTCCAACCATATAGGTTGAGTAGCTTAACGAATGACACACTCCTAGTCTATATAACCGGGCGAGGGCAGTGGTTAAATTGGGCCGGGGCTCTCCGGGGCTCAGCCCCGGCACATAAGCCTGCTCGTTTGCAGTCAGACTAGAAATTATGTCACATACAATTTGATGAAAGTGAGTGATGCTTTTGAAAACATATTTCTGACAATAAATGAAAGATTTTTGAAATGGCATGTCTATTTTGTCTCGGCGGAGCTGAGATGAGAACAATCGGAACACGGCCGTAATTTTGTTCAGCTGCTTAATCTCGTTGTCAGTCGACCGACCATGATCGCGCACCGCTCGCGCATGCGCATCTGACACGGATAAATGTACGCAGCAATAATGAATGTTCCTGGGAGACCGTGGTTGCGCGGGATGTGGATGTTCCAGAAATGTCAAAAAAGTGCCCTGGCCTTGAATGACAAGGTAAGGAAAATAAGACTAAATCAAAATTAAATAACCAGGACTAGGTTGACCATGTGATTTTTCTCAGGAGATGTTTTGAGCATTTTACTTCAGATACCGGATTATCAGCCAACTGCCAAGAGAACTGCTAATTTAACGTTAGCTGGCTACTTAAAATAAACTAGCAATCTATTCAGTCAGCATATTTGTATTTGATCTGTGTGAATTACAGAAATATAAGACTTGCTAGACCTAAGTTACTTTTAGCTACCAAGCTCTGTGGTTTATGAAAATTAAATCAACCATTTATTCTCCAACTTTCAGAGATAAATTGAAATGAGTGGAGCATATCCACCCAAGAAGAGGAAACTGACTTACTTCTTCAAAAGGTGGGGTGATATTCCAGACATTTTTAGCATGACTAGCTCTGTAACATGTTGGCAGTAGAGATGGGACAGTATGAAAATGATCAAAATTATCACAGTGTTCGGTATTATTGCGGTATTTTTAAAAGTGTGTTCAATATGTTCAGAAAGCACTGACAGCCTGTCAGTGACAGGCCTACACAAGCTGAACTAGTTTCAAAAAGTGTAACAGTGCTTAATATATTACAAAAATATAGGCAATATGCTTGTAAAAACTATTGAAAACGGTCTGAAACACTGTGAAAGAACTTGAACCAGATATGTCTGGCTGAGATCCAGGAAGATTTATTTACAACTCCAACGTGAAGTCAACTATGAAGTTGTATTTGAGGTTACATGTGAAGTTGGTTGTGGTTCTAAAATATAAACAAATAATAATGCACAATAATAAGCATCTGACTTACTATGAAAATTATTTACCAGTACTAAATATTATAGCCACCAGCATACAAGAAACAATACTAAGAATTACATTAATTTCTCTGTAATAATTAACATAATAATTTTTACCGTTACACCGGCAATGATCTCATCCCTAGTTGGCAGCAGACTTTACAGTGATGTACTCAGCAGACTTACCAGATGATTTAATTGATATCATATCAACATTCTATTAATGTTAAAGTTACAGAGCACCTGGCGTGTAAGAAAAGGCAGACTAATACTGAGGTGTTTGCATACCAGCCATTGTGGGAAGTAATGAAGTTATAGATGAGTGATGAGTTATAGATGTGTTCTCTGTACTGTTTTTAAGAATGTGTATGAAATTAAATGTAAAATCAAAATTAAATTACAAAGGTAAAACCCAAATATATTCAAATGTTGATTATAAAACTAACCAGTGTTATCATCATTTTTATATCTTAAAGCTGCAGTCCGCAGTTTTCGCCATCTCTGTTCGAAATCTGCAATTGCAGTTATTCGCGGAATTATCAACTTTACGTGGGTTGTGTAATGAGGCAACCACTGGAGCCAGAAATCAAAACTTTGCCTTTTTATGTGTGTGTGTATGTGTGTGTGTGTGTGTGTTGTCGTAGTAAAGAGAGAGAATGGGAGAAGGAAGTTTGTATGAGGTGGACCTGGTCACCACAGACCCAAATCTTCTCAGCTGTTGCTACTGTCATATGCTGCACTGTCTCTCCATGTGGCACATTATGTTTAGCACATTGTATGGGTCACTATATCATAACAAGGTAATACAACGTGTAATCAAGTGATGACTGATTAACAGTAATGTAAATGCTAAATGTCCTAATACCTGTTGCAAAGTAAATGCTCTTAACCTTGCAGTTTTTCACATATCATGTAATACTCAATTTCTCCATTTCTTTGCACAAAACTCTCCAGAAAGTGCTATTTAATGGTTTATTTTTCAAAAAAAAAAAAAAATCCCGGGGGGGCATGCCCCCGGACCCCCCTAGGGAGAGCACCCCCACTTAATAAATCCCAATTTAACCCCTGGGCGAGGGGCTGACCCAATGGTAACACTCTCATAAAGAGAAAACACAAAAGAACTAGTAAAGCATATTATAACAGTATACATACAATTGCAAGCGTTTAACGCATGCAAGCACCAAACTGATGAATAAACAAGTGACATCTGTCACTAATGTAAAGCAACAAAACAAACACACAAACAGCTCAAGTGTTTTTGCTAAGGCTGGAATAAATGCTATAAGCAAAGCAGCCGAGCTAGTGCATAAGAACAGGGTACCCAACCTATTCTAGGTCTATAGGTCGGGTCTACTCTAGGTATGCCTAGTCTGTACCGGACAGAGTTGAAACCACACAGCTCACAGAGAAGGGTGTGGCCAGTCGTTGCAAACAGCCATAAACAGATCAGCTTACATATCCTGCACAAACAAAACATGTGGTGCAAAATAGGGAATCTCGAGGTTGTAAAATCTAGCAAAGTTGTTGTAAGAAGACCAACCTGCCACCGAACAAATGTCCTGAATCAACATCCCTTTATTCCAAGCCCATGAAGTCTCATTTTTAGAAGCATATGCCAATGCTATAGCTTCCACAAAAAGCGGCAGACCTTTACAGTAACCTCTGAAACAGACAAACAGCTGCTTTGACAGTCTAAAAGGACTAGACCTGTCCACATACGCATGCAAAGCGCAAGCAGGGCATAAAGGATGTGGGACAGACATGGTCTCCTGAAGAGCAAACACTTGAGCTTTATAACCTGTGCTCTAAATGGCGTAGACAACACTTTGAGCACATATCCACTTCTGGGTGTAAGTCCATACAAGCCGTGTCAGTAGACAGAGCAAATCACCCACTCTCTTCCCAGACACAAGAGCAAGTAAAAGTGCCTTCTTGAATGAGATCACTTTCAGCTCTGTAGCATTCAGCGGTTCGAAAGGTGACTCGGAAAGTGCGCTAGCGCCAAAGACAAATCCTGGCAGGTACCAGGTTAGGTAACAGCCGTCTCGCTCCTCTCAGAAACCCTACCACCAAACTGTGATTACCTACTGTGCAACAATCAATAGGCGAGTGAAAAACTGAAATGGCAGCCACATACACCCTTTAGAGTGGATGGTGTGCCCCCGTTATCCAAACAGTACTGTAGAAACAACATAATAACAGACATAGCTTTTATTTTTCACCTTACACCAGGATACAAAGACTTTTTTAAAAGCATTTTAAAAGCATAAAGGCGTCTGGTCGACGGGCCTCTCGACCCTTTGTGGCACATTCAATGCCTACTCCTTGCACTGACCTGCCAGACATGCAGGTCCTATATCTCTAGTCTGGGGTGCCATATAGTGCTCATCCCTTAAGAGAGCAGGTGCCTCCATAACAGTATCAGCCATGGGGGAGCCACCAGAAGTTCCCCTAGTTCTGGAAACCATGGCTGGTTAGGCCAGTTCAGTGCAACCAGCAGCACAGTCTCCTTTTCCTCCCTGATCTTTTGCAGCACCAGTGGCATGATCTTGACTAGGGAAAAGGCATATTGGTAACGCTTCCTTTTACAGTCCAGATACCCATGTAAATACTATGTACTTATTTTAGTAACTACAATTACTGGGTAATAACTAGTACTAACCCTGAACCTACCCCTAAACCTACCCCTGTCCCATGTACTTACCTTATATTAGCCAGTACTTTCTAGGTATGTACACTGTAAGTACTGTACTGTAAAAGGAAGCGTTACCGGCATATTTGCCTTTTTGCCTTGGCTGGCGGAATGTTTCCTTTTGTGGGTGGTCACGAACTTTCTATTAATACGGGAAGGCAAGAAGGCACTTTTCATTCAAGAAGGCACTTTTACTTGCTCTTGTGTCTGGGCAGTCCATGTTCCTGGCCATCTGAATTGTGGGGTGGAAATGCTGTCAGGAAGTGGCACATTTCATGGAGAATGAAGGCTACACCCTTAGACAGTCTAGATGATTAGTAGCCTGTGTGGAGAAGCGGAGGTCGAATTGTTCACCTCTGTGAAGAACGCGATTTGCTCACTGTTCTTTTCACTGGGTAGTGCTCCCCTAAAAAGGTATGCTTTATCAACTGATAAGGGAACAAATGGGTGCAAACACAGCAAGGTGAACTCTTTTGCTCACCACTCCCATCAAGGACACGGCTGAAGCTCAGGCACTGGCTTACTTGGGTGAAGCCCCTGCCATTTATGGTGCTTTTCCACTGGGTGGAACGACTCGGCTCAGCACGGCACGACTCGGCTCGCTTTGATTTAGCTCTGGTTTCTTTTCCACTGGCTGGACCCATGGCTGGTTCCGGGTCCTTCCTCGAGCCCGATGAAGCTGTAGTGAGTGACCTGTCCTGACGCTTAGATGGCACTGGAGGAGCTGCAGCCCTTTTAGGCTGGAAATGACTCAGCGCCACCAACAGCATCACGAAAGAGGCCACGGGGCTTATGAGCATGTCCAGTAACTGCACCTTCTCCGAGTTCCTCATATCCATCAGTGTCAGCCATAAGTTATGCTATGGGCACCAGGCTGCCCATACAGTGCTCAATTGTGTTTAGCACAGTGCTCAGCGATGGAGATGACTTTTACCCACAAGCTGTCGGGCCCAGGTGAGCTGCCTCCTTGACGGGTGGCGGTTTGGTGTATCCCAAGAGTTCAGCTCTGTCGAAAGAAAAGAGGAGATGCAATCCTGCTGCCTGGGCTTGGGCAGAGTAGGGGAAGTGCCAGGACTGTGAGATCTCTTCCTGGACTTCTGGTAGAAGCATATACATCCTGCTCTTTGATGCCTGTTCCGGAGGTGACCAGTTGAGGCCCAGGTCCTTAACGGCCTCTGTGTGATTTTCAACTGCTCCTCATCAATATCCGAGGGAGGCCTTTCAGTCACCTCACTGCAAGGAGGCCTACTATACGTGGCTGCCTCGGCCTTTCCGTCTGAGTCTCGATGGCAACGGAAGGTGGAGGCAAGGGGGCAGCCCATGCACAGTTCAGGATGGTAGAACTCCTTCCACGGAGGGTTCTGACCATCATTTTCTCACAGAAATAACAGTCAGGCCTATCCAACACTGTCTCTGCATGAGCACCACCCAAGCAGATAATACATGCATCGTGCGCGTTGGGGAGCTCAATAGGTCAAATGTACGCACAACACTCCTCGATGGACATTGTGTCTCTGCTGGATCGCAGAAGGGGAATAGCAAGAGAATGCTGCGTCCTCTTAGAGTGTCGTCAACAGCAAGAAGCAATCCAATTCGCCTTATTCACCTACGTCACCAGCTTAAACCAAAACGAGGCTGTGGGGTACGGAAGTAACGTTGGCCCTCTGTAGGCTACAGTCATAACGTTACCTTACAAGCCCGTAACAGGCCTCTATGGAACAACGTCACACTAACCCATCATTTCACCAACAAACGGAAGTTTTATCAGAAAACTAATCAAAAAGAAATCACTGGAAACGACTGAAAAGCGACCGTTTTCTGGTATTTTTGTTGTTTACTTGAATATTTAAAACCCAAGCATCAATGTTTTACCACAGGTTTACAATAAAAAGTGATACATTGATCATGAATTAATCTGTCGAAATTGCACATTAGTCGCACAGAAATAAATTACCGTTAGGTTTCACAAAAGAAAGAGGACACACTTCTTCAGTCACGTCTGTTTCTGTTTATTTGGTAGTTAACGTTACAAGACATACATCACATTTAGAAAGAATGATAATTGTACAAATATATGCCACGAAAAATAAGACCTGATGAGCTTTAGTAACTTAGGCTAACATTACAGATTTTCAGTCAGAGAAACAGAGGAAGCTCCCGAAAAAAAAGTTGCTTTATTGTATGATAGTCCGCTATAAAGAGACGAGGCGTAGGCTACTGACAGATCAAATAAAAACATGATTGTGATAGCCTTTATTATTGGTCTGATTTCTTCAATCGTTCACCATGTTTTTTTACTATGCGTAATCTTCAAGCGTTTACTATGGTAATGGTAGCCTACATAGTCTTGCATCGCGTAACGTTATAAATATTTCTACCTTATACGGTGATCAGAATCCACATCGGATCACAAACGGCATTCAAACACTAAAGTGAGTTAATTATTTCGCTTGCTTGGTAACGTTAAGCAAGTTGTAGCTCTTTAGACTAGCCTGATCAGCTAATGTCCTGCCGTAGCCGTGTCTTTTCAGCAAAACAGCCCGGGGAATCTTGCAGTCGTTATTTTGCCCATTTTTTCAACATAGTCCACTGTTAATGCCGGAAAAGATGAAATGTTTGTTGTCCACACAGGTACCGCTATGATGCCCGCTGCGCTCTGTCACTGAACTTCTGGTTTAGAGTGTACCCCCATAGCCTCGTTTTGGTTTTCAAGATGGAGGCGCGGTGAATAAGGGGAATGCTTGTTTCTTGAAGGAGAACGATTCTGAGGCAATGTCAATGAGCGCTAAGCTATATAGTGAATGGCTTCACCCCTCACTTGTGTGCTCAAAAGCCATTGGCCATAATTCTTACTTGCGCAATGCAATCAGGCTTTGGTATTCGAGGGAGGAGGGGGGTTGCCCTATAGCGTTAGCAAGCAATGACGAGAGACCGACTCAAAAAGATAATGGGGAGATATCGCTCTGAATTTGAAAAACCCACTCTTAGCTGCAGACAAAATCAAACCTCTGATTCCATTTATCGTTTTTTTTTAAGTTACTTATTTGTACATTCAACACCCAATTTAAGTTCATGCAAAATCAGACCATGCATGACTACTAACTATAAAAATAATTAAGCTCTTCTTTTAGTTAACTGGCTTTTTGAATTCTGTTTACAGAAGTGATGAAAGGACCACAGATTTTTGCATATTTACATATGGTTTTTGTTTATGTCTGTAATGACTAAAATACCACAATTATTGTGTTAGCTTCTATGATCAAGAGGTTGAAGTACAATACAATAAACACAAATATGATTAAGAACATTTCAGTCAATCATTCAAATCAGTCATTATAGATTAAAGGAATAGGAATAGTAAATTATTATTTTTCTATGGAAATCAATGGGTCCATCAACTGTCTGGTTACTGACATTCTTCAAATTATTTTCCTTTGTGTTCAACAGAAGAATGAAATTCATACAGGTTTGAAACAACAGGGTGAGTAAACGAAAACAGAATTTTTATTTTTAAGTGAACTATTCCTTTAATTTGTTCAATTATGGAATGTGCTTATGTATGTCCAAATTAGTGTTTGAATTGCCTTTTTAACTCTGCATGCGGGTGTACCAAAGATGCAGGTGCAGGAGAGAACAAAAATAAAACTAATGAGGCTTCACTTACTTTTAAAGCCCCGCCATGAGCCTCAGATGTTGTTTTTACCTCCCCTGGTAAGCCTCTTGGAAGGTTCTTTGTCACTGCATCAACCTACACTCTTAGAAGAATTAGAACCCTTGGAGTTTAATAAAGAACTTCAAAGTGCAAATATGAACTTCTAAATATCAATAACTATCAACTATACAATGTTTATGTAATCTTTGTTAAAGAAAAACATATTCACTAATTCATATGCCCAGATGAATGATGCATCTCCTGCACGCACATAGATGCATAGACATAGTTGACATAGATTCACATGATATTATTTTACATGCAAATGTCATGGGTGTATGGGTTAACTCCAAGAAAGTTCACCTGCATAGATGGGGATGAGCTCACAGCAGAGAATTTCCCCAATGAGCCCAGGAGAGGAAAACGTCTCTGGTTACTGGTGTAACCTATGTTCTCTGAATAGGGAACGAGACGCTGCGTAGCTTATGACGCAGTGGGAACGCCCTCTGGGTGTGCCGATTGTCTGAAGCCCTTATAGAATCACGCCAATTCCATTGGCTGATGGCGCGACCGCGCCCTTGACGCCTCTGCGTCATCATACTATAACAGCGCGCGCGCGCCATCTGCTCCTCAGATTTCTCTGCCGAAAAGGATTCCTGTCGGCAGCGCAAGGAGCTTGGCAGCAAACGCAGCGTCTCGTTCCCTATTCAGAGAACATAGGTTACACCAGTAACCAGAGACGTTCTCTTTCATAGGTTCACTCAACGCTGCGTAGCTTATGACGCAGTGGGAACGATATACCAAACTCGCCAAGCTACAGTGCTGCCAAAACTAGAACAAAATCAGATCACGCGTACTGCTGGTTCAAGCAGACAAAACCTGGGAACCTGGAGTCGTATCAAGATCCAAATTGTAGAATTTGACAAAAGTGTGTGGAGAGGACCATCCTGCCGCCACACAAATGTCTTCCAGGAGAGCACCTCTAAAAAGAGCTTGAGAGGCAGCCACGCCCCTGGTGGAATGCGCCCTGACGTTAAGAGGTGAAGGTAGACCACGCACCTCGTAAGCCAATGAGATAGCGTCCGTGACCCAGTGGGAAATTCTTTGTTTGGATGCAGCAAGCCCGCGGCGGCCAGCACCAAAACATACCAAGAGCTGGTTAGATATCCTCCAGCCACTGGAACGATCCACATACATCTTTAATGCCCGGACCGGGCAAATCAGGTTAAGCTTACTGT
The DNA here is from genome assembly GCA_036326025.1 of Chrosomus eos. Taxonomy (NCBI): domain Eukaryota; kingdom Metazoa; phylum Chordata; class Actinopteri; order Cypriniformes; family Leuciscidae; genus Chrosomus; species Chrosomus eos. Next base: position 21,281,017 of record CM070836.1, read on the forward strand.
CTTCCTCAGACTCAAAAGGAGGAGGGTGGAAAGAGCGAAGGTTAACAACTTGGGACCGGAATGCTGTGGATAAAACTTTAGGCACATAACCAGGCCTTGGTCTCAAAGAAACCTTGACCAAGCCGGGAGCAAAATCAAGACATGACTCGCTAACGGAAAAGGCCTGTAGATCCCCAACCCGCTTCAAAGAAGTCAAAGCTAACAAGAGGGCAACCTTGAGAGTCAGAATCCGATCCGGAGCTGACTCCAAGGGCTCAAAGGGGGCCTCCGTTAAACTCTCCAGGACGATCGAGAGGTCCCAAGAGGGAATACCAGGGGAGCGTACTGGTTTCAGGCGTCTAACCCCACGCATAAAAGCAGAAACTAGCCTCACTTTACCTAGGGGAATCTCATCCGATTCCCTGTGAGCAGCAATGGCAGCAACATAAACCCTTAAGGTAGTGGCTGCCGCCCCCGAAGCAAACTTATCCTGTAAGAATTCCAGAACTGAACCAACTGGGCAGTCGACTGGGTCTAAAGCGTGTGCTGAGCACCATGATACAAAGACCCCCCACTTAGAGGAGTACAACTTTCTTGTGGAGGGAGCTCTAGCATTGGCAATGGTCTCCTGGACATCAGCGGGAAGCCCAACGTCCAGCGCTAACGACCCCTGATGGGCCACACATACAGCTTCCAAATCTCGGGGCGAGGATGCCATATCCTGCCCTGAAGTTGGAGCAACAGATCCTCCCTGACCGGAATCTCCCAAGGGGGGAGTTCCAAGAGGGGAATTAGTTCTGAAAACCATGGTTGGGACGGCCAGAATGGAGCTACCAGGAGGAGACGAACTCCGCTCTCCCTCACCCTGGCAAGAACTGCCTGGATAAGCTTGACAGGAGGGAAAGCATAAAGCCTCTTCCTCGGCCAAGGGTGGGCGAATGCATCTATCCCCAGAGGAGCTGGGGGGCTCAAGGAGAACCAAAGAGGGCACTGGGACGATTCCTGGGATGCAAAAAGGTCCACTTCCGCCTCTCCGAACACTTCCCAAATTAGAGCTACCGTCTGACGGTTCAACGTCCATTCCCCTGCCCTGAGTTTCTGCCTCGACAGAAAATCTGCTGCGAGGTTGAGGGCTCCTGGAACATGGACTGCCCTTAGCGACAAGAATTTGTCCTGAGACCAAAGGAGTAGGCGGCGCGCATGCCTGTCCAGGGTGCGCGACCGCGAGCCCCCCTGTCGATTTATATGAGACACCACTGCCATATTGTCCGTTCTGACAATGACGTGATGACCTCTGAGAAATGGGAGAAAGTGAAGGAGGGCCAGGGAAACAGCTCTCAGCTCCAAGCTGTTTATGTGCCAATCGAGAGTCTCTCCAGACCAAACCCCGCTTGCTGGTCTCCCTTCGAAAACCGCACCCCATCCGGTTAGAGAGGCATCCGTCGTAATCATCTGGCGACGGAAGACTGCACCCATGCTGACCCCCCTTTGAAGGAAAAGAGGGTCCCGCCAAATTGAAAGTGCGTGGAGGCAGCCACTCGACACCTTCAACCTGCGAAAAACCGGTCCTGTGGACCGGGCACCCGAGAGTCTCATCCACCAGAGAAAGGGTCTCATGTGGAGTAACCCAAGGGGAAGCACTGGGGATGCTGCGGCCATGAGGCCCAGCAGCCTGCGACAAGTGCCCACAGAAACATGATGACCGAGTGAAAAACGGGCCAAACATGTTAGAATGCCGGAAATCCGGGCAGGAGCCAACTGGGCCCGCATCCGAACAGAATCCAGGCGCACCCCTAGGAAGACTGTGCTTAGAGCTGGGGCAAGAACACTCTTCTCCGTGTTCAACCTCAGGCCGAGAGACTGAATGTGACGAAGGACAAGGTCCCTGTGGTGAGTCACTAATTCTTTGGAGTTGGCTAAAAGGAGCCAATCATCCAGGTAATTGAGTATCCGGATGCCCTGGAGCCGCAAAGGGGCCAGAGCAGCATCCACACACTTCGTGAAAGTTCTTGGTGCTAGGGCAAGACCAAAGGGGAGGACCTTGTATTGGTATGCCTTTGCCCCGAAGGAGAACCTGAGGAACCTTCTGTGTCGTTTCACTACCTGAATATGAAAATATGCATCCTTCAGGTCTATTGTTATGAACCAGTCCCCTGCTCGAATTTGAGAGATGATGGCCTTGAGCGTCAACATCTTGAATTTCCCTTTGTAGAGACAAAAATTCAGCCGGCGCAGGTCTAGTATTGGGCGCAGACCTCCGCCCTTTTTGGGGACCAGGAAGTAACGACTGAAGAGGCCCTGCTCGATCTCCTCCGGGGGAACCTCCTCGATGGCCCCTTTGAGTAAAAGGGAGGAAATTTCCTGCTGTAGAACAGAAGCCTCTGAGGCGCTGTTGACTACAGTTGGGCAGACCCCGTTGAAGCAAGGGGGCGGGCGACAGAACTGGAGTGTGTAGCCGAGCCGGACCGTGCGGAGGACCCAGGGCGACACCCCTGGCAGACGCTCCCAAGCTGGAAAGGATTGAGAGAGAGGGGGTAGAGTGGTGCAAGGCGGCGGACATACCTGAAATAGGTTGATGTGTTGGCTTCCGTGTGGCGGAGCAGTCCAACGTGAAGGAAAGCCGTTGACGTCCTGACACGTAGAGAGGGGCACTGCTGCCTGGTTGGCTAGGACCAATGGTTCCGCCTGTTGCTGAGAGAAAACGAGAGTGTCTCCTACGCGAGCGATAGGCATCGGGTGTGCCGAGAGGGAGGGGAGAAAGCAGAGCGCGTCTCCTTCCTCCTGCTCCAAACGGTTTGGACATCGTTGAGGGGTGGCTGCACTTCGAAACACGCTGGGTGGCGAAAGTGGCCGGTATAGAAAAGGAGAGCGAGTGGGAGGTGGACAGAAACGCTTGCGCGGTCTGATCCAACCTCGCAGATCGAGAGAAGCTCTCCTTTTTCTGACCTGCAGGTCAGGAGCGATTCGAAGAGGCCGGAGCGAAGGGCTTGTTAGACCGCTTCAGCTCGAGGCGCTTATGGGGCCGTTGGCGAGGGAACGGGCGACCACGGGCTCCCCAGACCGTAGCGGGTGGGGGATGAGCCGAGTCACTTCTCCTAGCAGGAAACTCCGATCTATGAGAAGAGCGTTCTCTGGGCAGGGCAGGGGCGGGTTTGGAGGATTCCCTAGCCCTCCTGGGCATAAACTGCCTGAGGGCAGCTGACTGGGACTTAGCAGCCCGAAATTTTTCCACCACTGTGTTGACTGCCTCTCCAAATAACCCTGATTGAGATACTGGAGCGTCCAAGAGGAAGACCTTCTCCTTGTCGCGGATTTCAGTGAGGTTCAACCAAAGGTGGCGCTCTGCAGCAATCGCCCCCGCCATAGAGCGCCCTACGGCGCGCGCCGTATGCTTGGTGGCCCTTAAGGCCAGATCGGTAGCCATGCGCAGCTCCTTGACGGCCTCCGGGGTGATACCGTCACCCTCGTCCATCTCCTTCAACACATCTGCTTGGTAGGCCTGGAGAATGGCCATGGTGTGGAGGGCCATGCCAGCCTGACCGGCTGCCATGTAGGACTTCCCGATAAGAGCGGAAGTAGTCCTGCATGGTTTAGAAGGGAGGAGGGGACGAGACTTCCAAGATGGAGCTGACGACGGGGAGAGATGAGAAGCCAGCGTGTCCTCGACCGCTGGAATGGCGGAATAGCCCTGCTCCACAGAACCAACGAGGTTGGTGAAGTCAGCGGCTGCCGCGTTAGTAAGACGAGCGGAGAATGGCTGTTTCCACGATCTGGAGATCTCAAGATGCAGATCAGTGAAAAAGGGGAGCTTTCTCCGTTCAGGCCTAGAATTCGGGCCGCTTAAAAACCTCTCGTCGAGTTTAGAGGACTGTGACTCGCGGGGCTCGTCCGGCCAGTCAATAGAGAGTTTCTCTGTAGCGCGCGAAAGCACGTCAACAAGCTCCGTGTAGGCCGCAGTAGGCCGCGCTTCCTGGCCGCTAGGCGGGAGAGCATCCGAAGCTAAAATAGGCCCGAAATCCTCGGAGTCGGAAGCCGTGGTGTAAATAATATCCTCCAGTCCGAAAGAAACCGATTCGCGTGCTCTCGGGCTGGGACACAAATAATCGTGAGAGAACTCGACTGGTGCGGCACCGCGTGCGTGCTCAGAAGACGGAGGGAGAGAAAGGGCATGGCCCGTCTGCTCGAACTCCATATCCTCGAGCTCTACATCCGAACCCCAGGTCGCGGACTCAAACGAGGCCTCAGCGGCCTCGGGGAGCGCGACGGGGGGGGACGAATGACTCCTTCTCAAACACCGCGAGCCGCGAACGGAGGGTTTTGAGAAGGAGGTTGTCACAAAATTTACATTTTGAGGAACCTAAAATAGCCTCACGCGCATGCGAAAACCCCAAACACTTAACACACTTACTGTGCGGGTCGTCGTTCGCGATAAAGCGAGCGCATGGCGGCGGGCATCGACGATACTCCATGGCACTTCACCGCAAGGAGAACAGGGTTCCACTGAAAGCAGTCGCTGAAGTGCAGATGAAGAAAGTAGAAGAAATCCGTCGAGATAATTCGAAATACGGGCTTAGAAAAACCGAAACCGAAGGGCGAAATGGCCGCTTCGTGAAGGCAGAGAAATCTGAGGAGCAGATGGCGCGCGCGCGCTGTTATAGTATGATGACGCAGAGGCGTCAAGGGCGCGGTCGCGCCATCAGCCAATGGAATTGGCGTGATTCTATAAGGGCTTCAGACAATCGGCACACCCAGAGGGCGTTCCCACTGCGTCATAAGCTACGCAGCGTTGAGTGAACCTATGAAAGAGAACAGGAAGCCCAGAGAGTCACAACTTGCATCCCATTACCTCACCTGATCAAAATCTGACTACAAGTTAATGTAAAACCAATGGGATGATGGGCTGGAAGTTTTTACCAATTAGATTAACATCAGTAAACATCAATTGTTTAATCTAAACACAAACGTTAAATAACATTGACAAAGACTACAAATACTGTATTGCTAATTTAGTTCTATAGGCTAAACAACTCATTAGATGATTCATTAACTAATGTTAACTAACCTTATTGTGAAGTCTGGCTGACTTATGTCACATGGAAGGGTTTATTTTTATTTATAATTAGAAATATTCTGAGGCTCATTAAGATGAATGCACTATAATCAAATTATAATTTTTCATTCAAATTAAATTATAGCAAAAATTTTTGAAGCAATGTATATGATATTTATTTTCATGCTATCTCTTAATAAGAATTATAACAAACAAAAATTGCAATTCTTCAAGGTAGAGACAAAAATGTGGCTTTCTTTGTGTTTTGTTGGAAAATACCAAATCGAGCACAAACATTGCTTGATTCACAATAAATAGAAGTGAATATGTCAATACAGTCTTCCATTAGTACATGAAGAAACAATCTCAGCAAGACTTTTACATAGACCTTTTGTTCTTATCTGTGTATCTGCTATAATCTGGGACTGCATGCCTCTTTAAATTCAAACCAGATTTTGAGTGAAGTCTTGCTGGGAGCCTCAGCAGGAAAAACCCACTGGCATCACTAGAACAATTATATTGGTTATACCAAACCACAGCCATTCTTTGTTTACTTCTCTTTTAAGTTTGATGGGGCTGTGGTGGATGATCTAACACTTAAACAAATTGCGATACAATTTAAATACAGTAATAATAGGCTATCTAAGGGATCTGGGTTTGTGATTTCCCTATAAATCTGTGCAGTGTAATATGATGTAAATGTCTCAGTGAGTGTATCATTATCAAAGGGTGGTGTATGCATCTCATTATTGCACATTCCCTCTGAAATACAACACAGAACCAACAAGAACCCACCCTTTTAAAATCCAAACTAAACACCTCACTGACCTCACTGAGAAGGTCATCTCCAAAGCACACTTGAATGTATAAGGAGAGGACGTGGTCAAGTCATTTCTGATCAATCTCTATAATGGTTTTAGGAAGCTGCCTAAATATGATTATCCTTTCTGAGCAGTTTATGTAATTTAATGTGTGTCTGATAGTAAAAATCCCTATAGTCCTCAACATGTAACATCCTTTGATGTTACTAGAGCAGGCCCGGGTCTATGGGGGTGCTTGAGGCTGCTATAAGCACCATCGAACGAAAGCAAGTGCACCCTCAGTTGATACTGTAATATATTGACGAAACAGATTTGGCAAACGCCCCAGCACATATTTGTGTTTGCAGCCTCTGGAGAACATTGTTTCTTTTTACAATGTGTTTTTGCAATGGTGTGCAATGTAGCAAATCACATACATATTTGTTGATCTCTGCACGCAATGGCCAATCAGAGATGTTTAATTTAGGCCTGTGACCCACTACATGATTTTCAAATCTTAATCGAGTTTTAGAATATTGTAAAAAATTCTATTCCAATTATTTGTGTAAATAATCTTGTATGTTTCACTATATACTTTGCTATTCTTGTTATGGTGGAGTCATTTGCATTAGCCTAAATCCACACTTTATAAAGCAGCATTAGAAAAGCAACTTCAGTGATTTTATTCTGGAGCCTATACAAGAGCTTGACAAAATTATATATAAATAGACTAAATATTAATCATAACTTTCTGTCCAAAGAGAAAGAAAGTCATAAAGAGTTGGAACGATCCACTAATTCATTCTTTTGGGTCCATTTTTTTTAGTGTTTTTGCGCCATCACGTGGCAACAATTTTTTTATTAAAAATTATGAAACTTTTAATAAGTTTTCATTACTTTCTGAATTGGCATTAAAGGTCAACATAAATCATGACACTTGAGAGTTTTTGTTTTGTTTTTTTTTTATAGAATATACAAAGTAAATGTCTAAAATAAAAAGATCTTAACTTATTACATAAATGGCAGGCTATTATTCCAAATGTCTTTAGGCCTAAATGTGTTCTATAGGCTACACTTAATCATTTGATGCTGGAAAGATACCTCTAAAAGAAAAAGAACACTAAGCATGAAAGAGATGCGTATGGATTTTGATCTGCTTTGCTGAAATCACAGTAATAGGAGAAAATCCATGCATTGGGGGTAAAAAGATGATTTAATTACTTGAAATTCTTGAGGAATGCATGCACAAAACAAGAAATCTTAACAGGTTTTGCTTGTGAAATTTAGTATCTTATTTTTCAGCATATAATAATAATACTTTTAAGCACATACAAATTACATTTTGTAATATTTTTCAGTGATTAAGAATTAACTTATGAAACGCCACACAAGTGAAAAAGAGTTGTTACATGGGGTGAATGTGATTGGACTCTGGCCTATTACAGCAATCTTTCTTGACACACACCCCCAAACTCAAAAAATCAAGTTAACCATTACTTTGTGGGGAAAGAGCATTAATTAACAATATTTGAAGGTTCTCTTCACAATGTATAAAAAAAAAATGCTGCCATAAATTTAAGTAGCCTAAAAAATCGGTTGAGAAAGTTGAAAATTGCCTAACTTATTTTGATGAGTAAAACACATGCTGTCATGACTCATGACTTACTGATCATTCCATGTTTTACAGTGCAGTTTCTTCACAATGTGTTACAGTATAGCTCTCTCTCTCGCTCTCATCCATATCTCAGGCAAATTCCTCATGACATGTAAGTTTTTCTCAGCTCCTGCAATTTCAGCACGCACGCAATTACATAAACGAAGCAGACAGCCACAACATGGTAACCTAATTTTAGGTGTCGCAAGAACATTGTACTACTGACCCCTGGAGGGCGGAGCATAAACACAGAACATATGAGGATTAGACGCGGACGAATCGCTCTTCTTGGACACTTCACACAGCCAAAATGCCACTGGAGTTGTATCTCGATCTGCATTCCCAGCCATGCCGCTCAGTCTTCCTATTTGCCAAGATAAATAAAATTCCCTTTGAATTCAAATCCGTGGATTTATCTGCAGGTGATTTAAATTTTTATTTTAATTTAGCTGTTTTATGGATTTGTGCACTGCAATCTTGATGCAAGCTGTTTTACCTGATCTAATGTTTTTGTTTTGTTTTAACATAATTTTTAGGTTGAAAATAGGTTGTACAAGTGAATATTTTTGACTTGTTTTTAGGATCATGTTTTATCCCAGTTTGAATGCAAAAGTATTTGGTTTCGGTGATATAGATTTGTATTATGTTCTGCATTATATAGGCATCAATAGAATATCTTTTTTTCCCCTCTCTCTCTCTCTCTCTCTGCACAAAGGTGAACAATATGGAGATGAATTTGGCAAGGTCAGCATCATAAGGAAAGTTCCTGTTCTCAAAGACGGAGATTTTATTCTCACAGAGAGGTGTTGTTACCTTGATTCTTAACATTTGATACATGTTTAGATTTCCTAATACTAAGTAGCCTAAGCCTATATACTTTCTATATAGTATAGCTATACTGCAGTACTTGGCAGCGAATCATCACACTCCTGACCACTGGTATCCAGCTGATCTGAAGAAGCGTGCACGAGTCGACGAGTTTCTCTCCTGGCAGCATACAAACATAAGAACTCATGGGTCAAAGGTCTTCTGGTTCAGGGTAAGATTTGCTGTTTAAACATTAGATTACTTGTTGTGTCTGTGTGTAATGAGTAAATTGTGACTATGTAACCTCTCTTTGCTGATCTAGTTATCAAGTATCCAACTGTCTCTATATGTAATATTTGACCAAATGGTTTTCTTAATCAGATATTGGGCTGTAACTGACATTTTCCAACAATTCTAGGGGGTCCTACCTGCGGTCACAGGCGCTCCGGTGCCCAAGGAGAAAATGGATGCTGCCGTGGAGGACCTCAGTGTGTCTCTGAAGACCTTTGAGGAGAAGTTTCTCCAGAGCAGACCCTTCATAATTGGAGAGAAAATATCTCTGGCTGATCTTGTAGCCATTGTGGAGATGATGCAGGTACATTCTGCCCTTACGAAAGGAAAATATGAAGAGTTCAGATGCAAAAGCCTCTAAATGCCATCTGAAATTTTCTTCTAAAATGATCATTTTTATCAAGCTTGTATATTTAAATTCAGTAATTTCACTTAAATTACAATTAATGGGTAATTTTTCTTGCCATTTAAGTGAAATTATTGAACTTAAATATACAAGCTTGATAAAAATGATCATTTTAGAAGAAAATTTCAGATGGCATTTAGAGGCTTTTGCATCTGAACTCTTCATATATTTACCAATATATTACTTGAAATCATTTTTTGGCTTTAATAGATTCATCTTCTCGAGATATTAAAGCCAAAGAATTATCCTCAACGCGTCTAGCCCGCCAGAATGGGCGTGGCTTAGCGTATATAAGCGGGGGTGGTAGGCTGAAATCCCTGATTTTCATCTCTTCAGCGAAGCTCTTCGCATCGCTGGATCGTGAGAGAATAAAGGAAAACTAATATTAATATCGTGGGAGATCTTTTAAATAAATAAAAAAAAGTGAATAAACTTATCTTAATTAACAGACCAATTTCATAAACCATGTTTCTTTCTCTCTTTTCATTCAGGTAAAAGGTATATTATCTATTAATATGTAATATTACATAAATATGTAAATATACAGTTTATATATATAACTATTACATGTAAAAATACAGTGACTTTTTTGGTCTTGATTGCAATATATTTGTTTTATATGTATCAATATATATATATATATATACATATATGGTCTATGCATATATTGCAATATATTGGAAAATATAAATATTAAATCCCATATATGGAAATATATTGCTTAATATATCACATGATATTTTCCAATATACTGCAATATATTTTTGTTTCGTAAGGGTGTACATTTGATTTCCTAATGCCTGACCTTAACATGACATACTGACCAATTCTGTTTGTGTGTTTTGAAGCCGGTCGGTACAGGTCTTGATGTGTTTCAAGACAGACCTACTCTGACTGCCTGGAGAGACAGAGTGAAGAAGGAGATTGGTGTGGAAGTCTTTGATGAAGCCCATAAGGTTATAATGAATGTTGATACATTGCCACAAATCTTTGAAAACAATGGCTTACCTGAGTTTCTCAAACTAAAGCTACAGAAAATGTTTAACTAAGTCTGTTTTGCATGGTCTATTATTCTAGTTTTATGGTTAATCATCAAGTTACTTTGCGGTAATATGGTGGACTAGATCAAATATGGATTACAAAATATTACTGTATTCAAAAACAAAATCAATAAATTCACTGTATTCAAAATAAAAAAAAAAACACTATTAAAATGATACCTACATTTATGCATTTATACAATCATTCATACATTTATCAGAGTGTGTTTCTTTGGAGTCAAACCCTTGACGTTAGTGCCTTGCTAAAATCCCTGTTAAGGTAAGTAATTTCACACTATGGCCATTTTTGCAACACCTCCGGGCCGCTATTTTGGGCATGCAAACCAACTCGTATCTGCTTAAATGTGGAAATACATAAATATAAAAAACTTTGCAAAACTCACATTTAAATTGACACATTTCAAATCAGCAAAACATCTGACATGTAGTGAAAAATTTTGTTTCTTATGCTCAAATAGAATTAAAAAGCGTATATTTCAGGCTGGTTAAGCAATGCTCTTGTGCAATCTTCTAACCAGTTGCAGTATGAATTAAATATTAGTCATAAGAGTGAAACATGTCTGTACATATAGTCTTCACGAACAGTATTCATCCATTCAATCCATATATTTTATTGGTATTTTTCACAACTACGGTATTTTTCACAACTACATTTAGATCACCAAGACAAAAATAAAAATTTATATGAATATTATATTAAAACTTATTTCTAGTTATTACAACCCAGTTTCATGGGAAAATGTAAATATTTAACAAGGATGTACAAATGCATATGAATTAAAGGCTTTTAATTCATATGCATTTGTACAACCTTGTTAAATATTTACATTAATAATAATAATAATAATAATACATTTAATTTAAAGCACATTCACACCAAGGATGATAGCAGTAAAGCTATATATATGCCAAGGTTTTGTTTTCTATTTAAAATATTTCTAAATTTAAAAGAATAGCAAAGTCCACACCACAACTAAAACGATGGCAGATTATCGTTTGAATCACTTTCAGAAAAAAAATGGCCAGCAGATGAAGGATAAAAACATTGACAGCCAATCAGAATTCATCTAGCTTTAAATAGATTGAGCAGTTAAAGTGGCAGATAACAAAACTGCAGTGGCTGCTTATAATAAATAGGTTGTTGTGCGTTGGTGTTGACGCAAATCTAGTTTAATAATATGCTTTTATCCAAAGTGACTTCATCTAAATTAGAAAAATATTACAGTGAGTGCTAGTTGTCTATACATCAAGTCACCTGGTAAACAATTCTTATCATATCAAACATCCCCTGTCTCAACTGTCTGGCTTTTGCTAGATTGTTCCTGTGCCTTCCTACAACAGAACAGACTCCAGAGCTTGTCTTTTAGATGCCTGTTTGAAGCTGTCAAAAGTAAAGAAGTCATGCCACCGTAAAAACTGAAGGCACTGGCTAGAGTGTGGTAGGTGATAAATTCCCCGATTAACCTTATAATGATGAACAAAGTCACAATAAATAGAGTGGACAGATAAACTCCCACCAGGGAGATGGTGATTTTGCACACCAGGAGGTACGAGTCAGATCCTTGCACCTGGGTCTTGTTCTTCTGAAGTGCCAGTGTGTGGGCGCACAGATGGACGACCATTCGGACAGAGGTCGGCAGCATGATCATCAGAGGGATCGGGCAGAGGAGAAAAATGATAGCCGCTGCGTATGCATTTGCGTCAATATCTATAGTGAAAGAGGGCTGCGGACAGGTCGTGTTAGGGGTGTCATTCACGTTGTTATTTTCATCCGAATGAATTTTGAATGTCAAGTGAGAACAGAGGAATGAATATCAAGAAGGAGAAAGAACAGCTCAGCAGCACTGCAGCGTTGATCACAGAAGAGATTTTCCTCTTCAGTGTCTGGAAGCACTCAGAGGAAAAACTCACGACTTTGATGCAGTAGAAGAGACTCAGCCATGCAATGGCCCAGAAGCTGTTGAAGCTGCAAGTCATCATAAGATACATTTCAATCCGGAGTGATAAAGGATATGGTGTGATGCACCAAATTTGGGGATCCTGAAAAACACCCATCACCAATGAGAAGGTGGCGAGTACCAAGATAATGTTGCTGATGGAGATGACGTTTAGGATCAAACCCACAGTCTGAATGGTCCTGGTCTTCACTTGCTGTTGTATTGTGAAAATGAGGTTAAATAAGTTTCCAGAAACACCAACAATCGCAAGGCCAACAAAAAAAAGAACGTGCCCGATCAAGGTCGTAATCATGATGTTCTCTTTAGAGAGCGAAGCAAAGTCGAACCAGAGTCCTCGCTGATATGAGGTCTGGAGAGATGCGCATTGTCTTGTAGAGAAACAGGGAATGAATCTCATATGCAAAGTGGCTTTGCGTGAGTGAATCAGAGCAGGCTTTGTTCAAAGCTGGAAACACAAATTAGGTAAAATGAGAGAAATGCACCATGTTCATTACAGTTCAGCTTACACAAAACAAAATTATAAAAAAAAAGAATTAGTGAATTTAATATATTGTTTTTAGTGATGGTATATACACAACTCACGCATATCCTTTACACACTGAGACTACTTGTTTTCACAATACAATCAGTATTAAATGTTCATGTTATCAGTGTTCGAAATTTGCCTATTCAAATCCTTGTTTGTTTGCTATTTAGATGTACTTGGAAATAAATAGGGTAAAATGCAGTCTGTAAAATTTTACTATTCAAATCTCCTACAAGATGGGCCTATAGGGACTTGAGTTTTACACTGTCAAAGTCTCTTCATTGTCATTCTAGTCTCAATGGATTGATAGGGAAATCATTTTAACCTCATAGATTTTTCTAAGCTAAATTGGATTTGATATGTACAATATCGTAGCAAGTTCAGTGACATTAATATAGGCCTATACAGTAGCCTACCGTTTATTTTTTTAAAGGAGTTTTAAAATAAATTATTCAGCAAAGGCGCATTAAATTCATGTGACAGTAAAAAGTCACAGTAAGACATCTAATGTTATAAATTATTTCTATCTTCTTTCCACAAAAAATATTAAGCAGCTCAAATGTTTTCAACATTGATGATAATAATAATATTTTTTCTTGAGCATCAAATTAGCATATTAGAATGATTTCTGAAGGATCATGTGACACTGAAATATTGACTGCTGAAAATGTAGCCTTGTCTTTACAGCTATAAATTACATTTTGAAATATATTCAAATAGAAAAGAGTATTTTTTTATAAATATTTTTTTTTTTACAATATTACTTATATATAATGGTATTTTTTTTCAGATAAATGCAGCCTGCATAATATACTTCTTTTAAAACCATTAATCTTACCATCTCTAAACTTCTGAACGGGTTGTTGAGAATATTATTTTTCATTATTCAATTTTTTTTTTTTGTTGGCAGGAATAATCCTTGTATTCATGAGGTTCTTTATTTTTTCTGGGCTACTGTGAATTGTCGAATGAGATGAAAATGCAATAAAAATATATTAAAATATAAATTAAATTTTAATACATTTTGCCTCTTACATTTATTTAAGTTAAAATGTATATTTAAATATGAAAATGAAATTGCATAGAAATTAAATATAAATATATATATTTATTGAGAATATATTTAAATTATCTTTAAAAACTGCATAGTTCCGAATGAAAATGGATATTCATGTAGATGATGTAGTCATGTTTGAGAAGTCATCATTTGTCTCAGTGAAAAGTCTTTCAACCTCCTCCAAACTGTCTTTCAGAAGATCATGTGACCTTCTTCTGCGCGAGCACAGCATAGCTGCACTCCGCAGTCATTCTTCCCCTGTGTTTACCAAATCACCGCCATGCCTTGCGTATTGCTAAACCTCTGTGAATATGACACACAAAAACTCGTCAAAATCAAGAGCGTCAGACTTGGGTCGCTGAAATGGACCTTAAACGGAGTGATCTTGATGTTCATTTGGTAAGTTTCTGAGCAGTTTGTCTCCGCTGTTGTTCATGCTTGTCGCCCCCGCATCATTTAATAACAAGAGCTCATTCATGTACATTCATTGACAGTGTGTCATTTACACGTGGTATGCTGTGTTTAGATGTAACGTTACTGACGAAAATTAAATTATTCATTCGGAGTCCCAAGTCATTTTTATGTCTTTACTTTCCAGTATCATGATGTTATGGAATAAGGAATATCAAGAGTATGATCTAGTAGTCAGTTCTGTCACCACAAAGGTTAAGGGAGTGGCAGAGATATCTATACCAGACATTGGAGAAGTCGTGTGGGATGTGGTGGACTACAGCGGACCATCGCAGGTAACACTACCACCATTTATTATTATTTCTCATACCACTGTAAGGCCTGCCCAGTCAGTCCAACGACAAGCGGTGAAGGTTTACTTCGTTTTACTGTCTTTTCATCGTGGCAAAGTAATTTAATTCCAATTAAACTTTTATCTGACTTCATTTTATCACAACCTCGAATTTAGGTTAGAATGCCATAGAATAGTTCAGCGACACATTTGATTATTCTATTTAACTCTTTACTCTCATTATCCGCGTTAATTAGTTTGCCAAAGTCGTACAGGGTCCTCTGGACGTCAATATTATATGCGAGCCCACGTTTACAAACTCGTCAGATTTTGGTCACTAAACAGAGGTAATCTTAGGTGGTCGTATTCATGCTTACTCAAGCTAAGATATTTTGTGTAGCCCCCATGGATATGTATACACTTGAATTAAAGTAACGTTTACTTCAGTCAGGTCATGGCAAATACTACAGATATAAGCCGACCATATAGGAAGACACCCTCTTAAGAAAGATATCTCTAAACTCTTAAAAATGGTATTACCTTTTGTTTTACTTCTTTGGGAATGATACCTTTGTACCAGTTTGAAAGACATTTCAAAAGATACCAAACATGTATAGTGTTGTATGGTAATTGTGCACATTAAACCATATAGATGTTTGGGTGAATTTCAGGTGATCTCAGCATGAGAGAAAGACGAGATGGAGAAGGGAGCGAATTGTAAATTGGGAGGTGATCGTGTCTCGAATGGGGATATTAATATAGCAAGAGAGTTCAGATGCTATTTTCCTTTTTTTCTCAGAGAGTTGCCCTCTCTTCCAGTTCTTCCAGTTTTTCCAGTCTTACACCACAACAATTTGTCCACACAATTTGTTCTGAATCAGATTTAGGTTTGTATTCCAATAACTCTTGAAAACAAGTTAAAAAGTCATGAAATGTTATTTTTGTTTTATTTCTGCAGGGAAAAAACTCATTTTTTGTCGCAACAAATGTCATAGTCACAAAGAACCAAAAACAAGGTAATTGCCCAGAGGTAAGTGCAGTTATTTTTTTTATTTCAGTTGCAATATGAAGTATATCTTAAGTCTTGAAGATTTATTTCCATTGTGGCCCATTATATTTAGTGATGATTCAATCTCCATTGCCCTTATAAGCCAAATATAATCCATTCAATAGATGTTCATATGTTCTACTTCAGGTCCCACCACATGGAAAGCTGTGTCAAACAGACAAAGACTGTGAGAAAGGGTTGTCTGACCAACATAACCATGGTAATGTTATATGAAGATGCAATTTGTGTCCTGGCTGCAGATTTGTTATGCGGAAACATTTCATGCCAGACCAATCAATCACTTCTTTGAATATTTGAATACTACACAAGCTGTATTTTTTATTTTTCAGTGAAAGCCTAAACCATTATCTGATGTCTTTCCATGATCTGAGGTCTGTTCCTGTGTTTGCCTCTAAGGTGTTCAAACAGGTGCTTGTGTGAAGTTGGACATACTGAGGAAAACATGTGAAGTTAGAACTTGGTGCCCCATTGAGAACAAGAAGAATCCCAGGTGCTGTAATGTGCAATGCTACTTTACATTAAACATACTGTGATGGCAAAGCTATTTGGCAATAGAGAAATGCTGCTAAAGGAGTAAACAGTTGACACTGCAGTTCAGACTTACCAGATCTTTGAGGAACCTGTTTAAGGAACATGCACTTTTATTTGCCACTTTTACATAAACTGAGATTCTGTGTGCGGATGTTTTCTTATGTAAGGCTTTCATTTCTGTTTCCCCAGACCTGCTCTTTTAGCATCTGCAGAAAATTTCACTGTGATGATCAAGAATAACATCAGATTTCCAGCTTTTAATTACATAAGGTAGTACATAAGTTGTATAGTAGCAAATGCTGTTACATGTACTGAACAAATTTGGTGCGTTAACATTCTTTAAGCATATGTGAACAGTTAGCAGTATTGGAAGTAAATGCTATCAGAAGAAAGCCCAGGGTAATATTCATTATTGAAAAACTGATAATATAGGCATCATTTATCTATTTGTCTTAGAAGAAACATCCTCCCTGAAATGAAGGACACTGACCTTAAAGGTTGCATCTATAACCGCTACAAAAAACCATACTGCCCATTTTCCGTTTGGGAGACATTGTGAGTGAGGCCAAAGAGAACTTTTCAGAGATGGCAGTGGAGGTAAATGCCTTTTGTTCCAAGCACACTAAAATATACACTAGTTAAAAAAAAAAGTCTCTCATTCTAAGAAAGAGACTTTGCATTTGCATTTATCTGATCAAAACAGTAATATTGTGAAATATTTGCACAAGTTTCACTTGTGTTCAGTTTCACTCAATCTCATGTTAATCTTGAGTACCTATAGAGTAGTATTGCATCCTTCATATCTCCAAAAAGTCTTTAGTTTTATTATATTTATAAAAGAAATATAGGCTGTACCGAGTCTTTCCGGAAAAACCCGAGCGGGTGGAGGCGTGCCGTGTGGGCGGGAGCGCGCAAAGCTTTTGCGTGTGTTGTAAACAGACAGACTCGTGGTTTATGAGGACATGATTTAGTTTTACAATAAACAAACTGACACCTACAGTGGCCAGCTAAACAAATGTATTTAAACACACAAACACACACACACCATACATCGCATGCTCCATCGATACATTAACTGTACGTGATCATGTTGTTTACTTGCTGTGCTTAACGTTACACGCCGATAGTTAACAACATACAGACATTTGAAGCAGTTTTACTCACCGCCTGCGGTTCCAACGCACGACCGTGAACCTTTATCGGTGGGACTGCTCCATCTTTAAGTATTAGGCGATCTGCAAATCCGGCGTCGAACTGGGCTTTGTTTATACAACTATTACCGTCGAAATGAAGGGAACAAACAAGAACACAGTTTGCACTACTCCGTTGCTGCTCTGGAAAAACAAAATCCATCCACAGGTCCCTTAACGCTGGGTTCTTTGGAAATGTGTGCAGTGTTGTCTTGCCCTGGCAACCAAAAACACACTTTTTTGGAGCCATTTTTTTTATTGCAGCGCAGCCGATGCACAGCGCTCTGATCTCTCTCACGCACTAGGCTACAGCTACGCGCGCACTTCCGGGAGAAGTGCCCATAAGACCCGTATAAGGAAATTCCGCCCCACCTGACGTCACACAGAACCATACTCGAAAAAAACTTTCCGAAACTTGTGACAAACCGGAAGGAGTATTTTTGGAACAGAAATACTCCATCAAACTTATAACTTCAGTTTTGAAACTTTGTCCATGTTTAGCATGGTAATCCAACTCTTTAACAGTGTAAAAAACTCACTATGCATGAAACAGCATTTCACCCCCCCTTTAAAATAACTATTTGCTATTTAAATATTTTAACATGTAATTTATTCCTATGATGGCACAGCTGCCTTTACTCCAGTCTTCAATGTCACATGCAGTGTTATTTTAGTATCATTGATATACTATTATAGTTTTTGTGAATATTTTGAATTAGATATTTTTTATATATATTTTCACTTTATTTTTAGTTTAGTTTTTTTTTTTAAGTTTTTTTTAGATTTTTTTTTTTTAGTTTTAGTACTATGAGTTCAGTAAAAAACGTTAAAAAAAATTGCTTCGGTCAACTAGCTGAAATAAAGTAAGTTTAGTTTTTTTTATTTTAGTTTAAAAATTTATTTTATTTCAGTTAATGTTAGTTAGTGATAACAACCCTGCTCACATGAAATTTCAGAAATAATTGTAATATACTGATTTTGTGCTCAAGAAACATTTCTTATTATCATCAATGCTGAAAACAGTTGTCCTGATTAATTGTTTTGTGGAAACTGATACAATTTTTCAGATTTTCTGATGAATAAAAAGTTCAAAAAATTTGATATAGAAATCTTTTGTAACATTATAGAAGTCTTTACTGCCAATTTTGATCAATTTAATGCATCCTTACTGCTTAAAAGTATTAATTTAAAAAAAAAAAAAAAAATCTTTAACCAACCCTAAACTTATGAACGGTAGTGTATTTGTGTAATTTAGTTATAAAGCATGCCAGTATAGCCTTGTCCATGTATCTGCTTCACAGGGTGGTGTAATTGGGATCCAGATCAACTGGGACTGTGACCTGAACCGCATTTTTCACAACTGTCTGCCCAAATACTCGTTCCGTCGCTTGGACGAAAAAGAAAGCAACCGAACTGTGTACCCTGGGCTCAACTTCAGGTATGAACATCTGAAATTATACTGAAAAGTATGTGAATTCTTAAACAGTCCTTTCTTAAAGATATTATTTTCTGTAGGTTTGCGAGATACTCTACAGTGAATGGTGTGGAGCAGAGAACACTCTTTAAAATGTATGGCATTAGGTTTGATGTGATGGTGTTTGGGAAGGTGAGATAATATTATCATATATTGTCATAACTTTGCACGTTTGCTTTGGATTTTAGGGCATACAAAAAGTGCTCTATATTTTTTACAGGCTGGAAAATTTAGCATCATTCAGCTAATCATCTACATTGGATCCACACTCTCGTATTATGCTCTCGTAAGTAACACTTAAGCCCTCAGATGGTGATTTTAAAATAATGAAATATTTACCATTGAGTTTTCTTTAGACAACAATATTCCTGGACTGGCTTATTGGTACCGGCTGTTATTCCAAAGAGGCAAAGCAGACCTACACTGAGAGGAAGTTTGAGGCCATTCAGGACAGAGAAGAGGTGAACAACACGCATTAAAAACACTGACTCACACTGTTTCACACTGTTAAAGTAACACCAAGTATTTTTTCCTCTTCGGTCGCCCTACTGGTTGGAAACGAAATTGTCCATTGCCGCTGTCGTAAATAATTTAGCCTACCATCGCACACACGCTCGCTGTTTATCCAGCACCGGCTTTAGAATGAACGATGTCCACCGACAAGGTAGAGTATGTTACATGATTTCATGAAAGGATGATGTATTGCGACATCAGAAACGAAGAAAAACGAAACAATGACTATAAGTTACATAGTTACAAAGTTACATAGTGCCAGTAAAAGCGATACAGACAACGTCAGGCTATGGCAGACGTGTCATTTAACTTATTTTAAGTTGATGTACCATCACAAGGGTCTTGGAAATATACAGTGGTGCTCAGAATTAATGGCACCCCTGGTAAAAATGATAAAAAATGGCTATAAAAAATAAATCTGCATCGTTTATCCTTTTGATCTTTCATTCAAAAAATTGGTAAAATTCTAACCTTTCATTGAAGTAAAAGAATTGAAAGTGGGGGGGAAATCACATTATAAAATAAATATTTTTCTCCAAAACACGTTGGCCACAATTATTCATACCCCTGGAATTTTTTATGAATAAAATATCTATGAAGTATATTCCCATTAATATTTACCTTTTTTAGCACACTAGGGTGACTAGGAACATGAAATTGTCCAGCTATGACTTCTTGTGTTACAGGAGTTTAAATATGAGGAAGCACAAAGGCCAAATTCCCTTAATCATACATCACAATGAATAAAACCACAGAACATGGTTCTGATGTGCATCTAAAGATTGTTGAGCATCACAAAATAGAAAGTGCATGTAAGAAAATAGCTAAAGAATTGAAAAATCCCATTTTGACCATCAGGGCAATAATTAAGAAGTTATAATCAACTAAAGATGTTACGATTCTGCCAGGAAGAGGACGTGTGTCTATATTTTCTTAATGGACGGTGAGGATGAAAGTTTGAGTGGCCAAAGACTCTTCAAAGATCACAGATAGAGAATTGCAGAGATTAGTTGAGTCTTGGGGTCAGAAAGCCTATTGAAAAAAATCAAACAACCCCTACATCACCACATGTTGTTTGGGAGGGTTTTAAGAAAAATGCTCCTCGCTCATCCAAATACAAACTCCAGCATATTCAGTGGTCAGACACGACTGGATCTTCAAATGGCACAGTCTTCTGTGGTCAGATGAAACTAAAAAAAGAGCTTTTTGGCAGCCAACACACTAGATGGGTTTGGTGCACACAAGGATAAAAAGTATCCCATGTGTACAATTTAATATACCGTTGGATCTTTAATGTTGTGGGCCTATTTTTCTGCTGGAGGTCCTGGACTTCTTGTTCAGATACATGGCATTGTGGATTCTATCAAATACAAACAGATAAAAAATCAAAACCTGACGCCTTCTGCTAGAAATCTTATAATGGGCCGTGGTTGAATCTTCCATCAGGACAGCGATCCAAAACAAACATCAAAATCAACACAAAAATGTGTTAGGGAGCACAAAATGAAGCTTCTGCCATGACCGTCCCAGTTCCCTGAGCTGAACCATATAGAAAATGTGTGGCTGAACTGAAGAGAAGCAGCACAAACATGGATCTGGGAATCTGCAGGATCTGGAGAGGAATGGAATGGATTCTGTATGGAGGAATGGTCTCTGATCTCTTGTCAGGGGTTCTCCAAACTCATCAGGCATTATATGAGAAAACTCAGAGCTGTTATCTTGGCAAAAGGAGATTGCAAAAAGGTATTTAATAAAAGGATATGAATAATTGTGGCCAACGTGTTTTGGGGAAAAACATTTATTTTAAATTGTGATTTCCCCTCCACTTTTAAATCTTTTACTTCAATGAAAGGTTAGGATTTTGCCAATTTTTTGAATGAAAGATCAAAAGGATAAACGATGCAGATTTATTTTTTATAGCCATTTTTTATCATTTTTACCAGGGGTACCATTAATTCTGAGCACCACTGTATTATGAAGTTTGAAAAACTACTTAGTGTTAATTTAATGCTTTAAACAAGCTGTAACTGGGATTCTGTATGTATGAATTTAACTTGTTGTAATATGTCTGTTGCAGTGCTTACTTTGTGTGTCATTTGTGGATGAGGACAAGTTAAGGGTGGTGAAAAAATCCAGAAAGAAAAGACTACAGGAGACGAAACCCCTTTCCTTACACCAGCGCAAAGTAAGATGCCCAAATTATAGTCACACTCACCAGTAAATTAATGCTCGTTTTTAAATCTAAATAAAGCATTATTTTAGTTTTAAACATGTACTAAAAGACTAGTTTATTCAAAAAAGAAAGTTCTGTCATATTTTAATTACTCTTATGCCATTACAAGCCTGTGTGACTTACGTTTTTCCACAAAACACATGAATTCAATACAGTGGCAGTATATTCTGACTCACTTAAACACTAATAAAGCACCCAGAAGTGTCAGCAAGCACCCCATTATTTCCCAAGAGTGTTTTTTTTGTGTGAAAAATAACCTGTTATTTATATTGTAATAATAATAAAACCTGCAATTAAATTATTAGTCAGATACTATTAGTTTTTATTAATATTTTGAATACGCTCTTATTTAATTTTTTCCAATTTCATTCAAAAACAATTATTAGAATTTGTTTTTGTAATGTCTAGACTCTATATATTTTATATTAAATTAATTTTATTTTGAGTTTTTTTGTATTACAACAAGTTAAACTAAATGAAAATAAGAAATGTTGCCTCACCAACCAGCTGAAATAAAATTAATATTTTAGTTTTTTATTGTTTTAGTTTTAGGGGCTGTTTACACAATTCATAGATTTCATGTGACGTCACACAGTGGAGCGGCCGCCATTTGTAGGACCGAATTGCAACATGCCGTCTATCTGCTGTGCTGTAAACTGTGATAATAGGGCATAACTGGGGCATTTAATACAACACTAAATCATAAATCCGATATACCTGTACAACAGTGTTGTGCCTGAACGTGTTCAATTAACGATAGTTCATGAACTCGTTCATATTTTGGGCGAACGTGAACTGAACGTACTGAATTACTGCCTGATGAACGTTACTGTGAACGCGTTCATTCTGGTGTCTGTGAACGCACGCTCTCTCAGTTTAACTTCGTTCAATAGGGTGCCAGATTTCTATAGAGCCTTCCAGGCGAAAACCCGGCTAAAACACACCGTAAACAGGTCTTAATATGTAGCTAAAAAAACACCCAATCTGGCAACATCAGTCACAACCACAAGACTGTGCGTTGTGCGCGAGTCACGAGAGAACACTGTTTCTGCACCACTGATCCAGAGTAAACAAGCACTTTGTTCACTTGATTTTAAAAACAACACATTTCAACATGCTAGATCATCTCTTATTTTACTTTTATTTATTTGTATTGGTACATCCGTGCCGCGAGATGTTTCAAAAGTGAGACTAGATTTTAGTGGAGTCAGCAGTTCGTTTAACAGTAAATACGGATCTATACCTAAAGTATCTATTTTATTTAAATACCGTTGCTTTTCATCTGTGCTATTTAAGTGTGCAACATCTTTCCGATCACCAGGGAGAGATTATGCGATTTAACGCAAAGGTCCTAAAGATGGCGGCCACAACAAAAAAGTCACGTGACTGAAACCCATGAATACCATTTTCAACTAAAAACGGAAAACTTTT
Organism: Chrosomus eos; assembly: GCA_036326025.1. Taxonomy (NCBI): domain Eukaryota; kingdom Metazoa; phylum Chordata; class Actinopteri; order Cypriniformes; family Leuciscidae; genus Chrosomus; species Chrosomus eos. Next base: position 21,303,789 of record CM070836.1, read on the forward strand.
TATGTGTTTTGGCCGTTCCTTTACACGACAAAGGTGTTTTGGGGGCCTGAAAATGCGTAATTTTGAAAACAGGTTTTTTTTTAACGATGCCGTTATTGTTTGTGAAAATTACAAAAACGCGAATTTGACATCATGTTCATGCATATTACGTGTTCAGTCTATAGGGGTGTGGTGTTTCTTTACAAAGTTACATCGCCAACTACTGGCCTGGATGCATAATACAGCATTGTTAATCGTTTTCGCTGATCCATGTGAACGGGGATCATTTTTCTCAACATTGTCGTCTATAAGCAAAAAAACGCAAAGGAAAAACTTTTCCGTTTTAGTACATTGTTGTTGTGTAAACGTACCCCTAGTTACTTATTATCGCCCTGCTCTGTTCTCTATCAGAATGATTTGGCTAGCATGAAGACTCTGATGAGTGTTCTGCAGTGTGACCAAAGCAGAAGAGAGCCAGTACAGAATGGCCAGGGTGGTGGACTTATGGTAGACGAAAAACTTCCCAGAAGGCACAGCAGCGGACAGGGCACAGATACACCATTACTGGAGATGTCACAGTCTGGGCGTCCAGCCTGGTGTCAGTGTGGCTGCTGCCGGCTTTCAGACATCCTGCAGGAGCAGCTGTGCTGTCGATCAGGAAAAGGTCGCTGCATAACCTCCTCCCCGCTCTTTTCAACACTGGTTGCCAGTCGCTCCGTCCTGGAGACCTCTTTGTTTTATGTGGATCCCCTAGCAGAGCTGCGAGAGGAGGCTCTGCGCCATGGTGCCTATGCTCAATTCATTAGATGGCGGTTTGGTGACAGCACACCCAGAGATGCTATTCCAGTAATACCCAGTTGCTGCATATGGAGGATAAGAGCAGAATACCCAAGCCCTGATGGGAAATACAGTGGCCTTAGACTTTATCAGGCCGTACCATCTCAGCCAGAATTCAGCAGATAACAGACTTTATTCGTTTTATGATTAGATATTCAATGATTATGCATAAAAGGGAATGATAATACAATCAATAATACAGAATATGATGGGTCATTTTTACAATTTTAACCTGCAAACAAACTATGTATCATATTAACCACAAAAACATGATCATGTCATTAAGTTTGTATTAACACAGATGCCTTTGAAGTAAAAAAAATAATGAAATGAATCCAGAGGTCAAGCATGTACAGCCAAACTGGTTTACTAATGATTGACACTGATACACTCCTAAACTGTAAATAAGTATGTTATCATATGTATTAAACAAATGTGATGGATACAATTTTGTATACAATATGTACAAAAGTTTGGTCAGTAAGATTTTTTTTTTATTCAAAATGTTGTGCTGCATAATATAGGCCTATCACAAAAATATTAAGCAGCACAACTGTTTTCAAAATTGATAATAATAAAGAAATGTTTCTTGAGCAGCAAATCAGCATATTCAAATGTTTTTTGAAGGATCATGTGACAGCGAAGACTTGATTAATGATGCTGAAAATTCAGCTGCCATTACAGGATTTAAACTGTAATCATATTTTAGAATAATGTAGTTTTTCTGTATTTTGATCAAGGAAATGCAGCATTATTGAGTTTAAGAGACTTCTTTCAAAAATATTAAAAAACCCTTACCAACCACAAACGAATGGTAGCCTATGTATGAAAAAAAATACAAGTGCACATTTAATGCTGATGGTTTTAATTGCAGTGAAAGTGTCCAGTCCTTCCATCATGGAGTCCCATATGAGGTGCTCTCCATGGAGTTCTATAACAGTAAAAAAAAAAAAAAAAAAAAAAAAATAATATATATATATATATATATATATATATATATATATATATATATATATATAAATAATTTTGCAAAACAATAAATAAATCATTTAGAAAAATTGAAATGACTTTTACTCACCAGTGGCACACTGTCACTTTTTTTGTCCAGGTGAATAAATTTATGTTTGGCATAGTCACGGTCCTTTATAAAAGTAAGCATGAACCAGTCACAAACAGCAGTCACCTGGGAGAAATTCAGGAACAATATGAAAATAAAAAAAGAGGAGGGGATAAAAAAAGCAAAAAAAGAACTAGTGCCTATACCAAGCTAAGAAAGGAAAGAGCGGCCCCAAGATTCACAATTGTGGGCACAATATGGAATTTACCAGCCTAAAGAGACAAAACAAAACAGAGTAAGCTAATCTGAAAGTCGATTCAGATGGTTATTATATCATGCTTAGAGACTAGCAGACAAACCTTCCCAAACACCAGCACATCAAAGCGGATTCCAAAGCCCTTTATCAATGTCCGTGTTTCAATGCTTTCATTGTTTTTATAATATTTAGCATATCTGCAGGAAAGTACAAAATTGTTATCCAATAGATATTAATTTAGCTTTAGATACAAAATGTTACAATCAAAAATCTAAATTTTCAATGTACCGGAAATTGTTGCCAGGTGCAACGTTATTTTCCGGATTTTTGTTGTCCAGTCTGCTGAAAGAATATCTTGGAATGCAGAAGTGTTCTGGGAAGTCCAAGTCACAACTCCAGTCAATGAAAATCCCTATAATACCACCCTTTAACATTAAAACAAACGGTCAATTACAGGTAAAATACAAGTAAAAAAAGTAAAATACTAAAAATAAATACACTAATTGTTCAAACGTTTGGGGTTGGTTTTTGAATGAAGTCTCTTATGCTGCTCACCAAGACGGCATTTAGGTTATATATATATATATATATATATATATATATATATATTATATATATATATATATACACACACATCTACACATACTGTATACACACTGATTTGGCGATTAAGGAAAAATCTATATTATCAATGTTCCTCAACCGTATAAACCATTATTTAAAAAAAAAAAAAAATCAAGATTCTTTGTTGAGTAGAAAGAAAAACAAAGTTCTGTTTCATGAAACTATAGAAAATGATTTTTAAAGACAAAATCGTCTGGCTTTTAGGAATGCTTATTTAGAATAATAATTTTGTATGATTTAGATATTATGTAATTACTGTACCCTTAATCGATATCACATGTACAATTTTAGTTTATCAATTATTATTACGCACGGTTTAATTATAAAGGTACATAAAGGTAATATAAATACGCTTTAGAATCAATAGATAAAGCTATAAAATTACTACATGTGAGCTTAAATGTAAAATGTTATCTAACTTTATCAAATGTATAAACTAACTTCACATCCTTTACTTGCACTGATATAGCAAGATTTTTTAATTATTAGGGCCCGAGCACCGATGGTGTGAGGACCCTCTTGGAATTGCTCTGTTTATTATTATTATTATTATTATTCTTCTTCTTCTCCGCAATGAATCGCATTTTTGAGGGCCTAAACATGCACGAAAACTCACGAAAATTTGCACACGCGTCAGAACTGGCGAAAATTTACATCTGATATGCGTTTCAAAATTGGGCGGGGCAAAATGGCTCGATAGCGCCACCTATAAAGGTTCAACGGAGTGCGCCTCGCGTTACGTTTCACGTACGTGTACGAAATTCGGTACATACATGTAATGGCCCAATACCTACAAAAAAGTCTCTTGGAGCGTAGCCCTTAACACAACAGGAAGTCAGCCATTTTGAACTTCCTCTCAGATTTTTGTGCAGTTTTTTGCCATTTTCAGGCCTCGTACTTTAACGAACTCCTCCTACAGTTTTAATCTGATCATCTTCAAATTTGCTGAGTGTAATCTTAAGGCCTTTGCGACGTTAAATTGCGAAGATCTTGAGTTTTCGTCGAAGGGCGTGTCCTCGGCGGCCTGACAAATTTTGATGTTTCGCCATGAAACAGGAAGTTGCTGTAACTCAGGCAAACAATGTCCAATCTGCCCCAAACTTCACACGTTTGATAAGAGTTCTGTCCTGAACACATGTCCATGCTCATATTCAGTTACAGTCACAGCGCCACCTGCTGGCAACAGGAAGTGACATGTTTAACACTGTTGTGGACTCCTGATAACATATAAAAAAGTGCCAGCAAGTGTTAAACATGCTAACAACATACTTGAAACATGCTAAAACATGCTAGCAAGCACTTAGCTAAGTGCTAAAGCATGCTATTACTGCAATTCAATAGGAATTTGCTGTAACTCAGGTATGGAATGTCCAATCTGCCCCAAACTTCACACGTTTGATAAGAGTTCTGTCCTGAACACATGTCCATGCACATAATCAGTTACAGTCACAGCGCCACCTGCTGGCAACCGGAAGTGACATGTTTAACACTGTTGTGGACTCCTAATAACATATAAAAAAGTGCCAGCAAGTGCTAAACATGCTATCAACATACTTGAAAGATGCTAAAACATGCTAGCAAACACTTAGCTAAGTGCTAAAGCATGCTATTACTGCAATTAAATAGTAATTTGCTGTAACTCAGGCATGGAATGTCCAATCTGCCCCAAACTTCACACATGTGATAAGGGTCCTGCCCTGAACACATCTACATGAGAATATTCAGTTATAGTAATAGCGCCACCTACTGGCAACACGAAGTGACATGTTTAACACTGTGATGCAGTACTAGCAACATAGTAAATATGCCATTGAATTATAAACATGTTATAAACATGTTAAAACATGCTAGCAATTCTTAGCTAAGTGCTAAAGCATGCTAATGAAATGAAACAGGAAGTTGTTGTTACTTAAGAAGACAATGTCCAATCTGCCCCAAACTTCACACATTTGATAAGAGTCCTGCCCTGAACACATCTACATTACAATTTTCAGCTATAGTAATAGCGCCACCTACTGGCAACAGGAAGTGACATGTTTAACAGTGTGATGCAGTACTGGCAACATAGTAAATATGCCATTGAGTTATAAACATGTTATAAACATGTTAAACATGCTAGCAATTCTTAGCTAAGTGCTAAAGCATGCTAATGAAATGAAACAGGAAGTTGTTGTTACTTAAGAAGGCAATGTCCAATCTGCCCCAAACTTCACACATTTGATAAGAGTCCTGCCCTGAACACATCTACATGACAATATTCAGTTATAGTAATAGTGCCACCTACTGTCAACAGGAAGTGACATGTTTAACAGTGTGATGCAGTACTGGCAACATAGTAAATATGCCATTGAGTTATAAACATGTTATAAACATGTTAAACATGCTAGCAATTCTTAGCTAAGTGCTAAAGCATGCTAATGGTATGAAACAGGAAGTTGTTGTTACTTAAGAAGGCAAAGTTCAATCGGCCCCAAACTTCACACATTTGATAAGAGTTCTGTCCTGAACACATGTGCATGCTCATATTCAGTTACAGTCATAGCGCCACCTGCTGGCAACAGGAAGTGACATATTTAACAGCATGCTATTATACCCATAATAAAGGACATTTTTGTAACTGACTTTGACATACTCCCACTATATTTATCTACTTAAATGCACATTGCCCACCGTGGTCTGTCTTCCTAAAGCCACCGGGTGGCGATGGCACGGGTGCGAGGGCCCTTTCAATGCTGCTTGCAGCTTTAATTTTAGTTGTCCTTTTTCATAGGCAGCTATTTTCTTCTTGCTGTAAATTCTTGATATTTTTCAATCTTGTAATATTCTGTAGTGAATTCTGTAGTATACTGCGATTGCACAGTTTCACTTTCTCAGCATGTGATTGGTTGTTCGCTTCTGATGTCACACCTAAACTCAGGATCAAAGCCTGAGTTGACAGAGAAAGTTGATGATCAGCATCATGGTATCAACAAAGCCTGGTTTGGTTTTGTCAACTTAAAATGTTAAAAGTTAACTTAAGTTACATTTTTTCAGTTGAATTTGGGCAAACCACTTGAAAATTTGTTGTGTTGAGCTATTTCAATTTCTTTTGTTTACAGACTGAATGCCAATAAACCGGATTTGCAATAGGGGTTGACTAATTTTGATTCCAACTGTATAGCATTATTGAAGATACAGACTTTAAGAGCAATGACGCTGAAGTCTTCTCCTGCCTCGGTTACAATGTCCCCCAGACGGAAAATAGGACAGTGTGGGTCTGTTTTACGATTAAACGTGCAGTTTTTTAAGTATGTGGAGTTGATGTGACGCAGAATGTTTCGCCTAGAAATAACACAAAACATAACATTGAAAGGATCAAATTCACATAGCTCAAATTTGAATTTATAATAATGTTTCTCTCTTTTAACAAGTCATCATTGAAAACCTTAGATTTAAATGATTACCATAATGTTACCACAATGTTTCTGTTCATCTATGAGTAAAGTGCATGACCTACAAATTAATGAACTTACTTTCTGAAACTGAACTTTGGATATTGTATGTTGTTTTTGATGAGCACTGTGAGGTCCTCCGCTGCACTTAGAAGAGCAGGTCTGTACGATCACAAGCTATATTAATACTCCCAGTTTCAATTGTGCAAATGGCATCAAACTTGTTCACTTTTACTAAAGAAACTCACTTTGGAATGATGGTATCATTTTCAAGTGGACACCATGACATCACCTCACAGGTTTTGATTGTATCCGAGTATTGTACACATCGGCCAGTCTGAACACCTGCGAGGAGGATCACAGAGATTGCTTTGTGGCATTGGTTTCCGCCTTACGTCTCTAATATTGTGCAGTGTTATGCAGAAAATGAAAACTCACCATTGCCACGGATTTCATTGAATCCCGCTTTACAATCACTGTCTGATTTACAATTAGTGAATTCACTTGGAATCTGTAAAAAGGAATCATTCATAATGCAACGTGCAACGGTCCCTTCATGTGTGACAGTGGACATATGCAAATCTGTTTTATGGTACCTCAGGACAGCTGGTCTGGGTCTGGCCAGGAGTGACAATCATATTTGTTAACACAAAGAAAGAGTTTTCTCCCTACCAAAAGAAAAAAAAAGGCTTCAATGTGGAATTAATTTCTACAAAATGCATGTCTGTTGGACAAACAAACTAACCGAGAGAAACCACTGTATTTCCTCTGCAATGGGTTTCTGTCAAACAAATTAGATACCTGGAGTGGGATGACATATTCAGATACATCCCAAACATGAACTCCCTCAATGGATGAATTGGTCAAAATGTTTCCTTTCACCTTGGTGCTGACTGAGCTGATCACTGAGTCTTGGTCCTGGTAAGCGCGCTGATACCAGCAGACATATCTTTAAAAAGTATACAGATATGGAGTTATCCTGAACAGTCAAGACTGCCTTGAATTTGACGGAGAAATGTGTAATTAATATAGTTTTAATTTATATATTTTTCTGTAGTGTGTCAGTAGGAAATATCAGTTTACATTTCCAAAGTTAATTGTAATAATCCAGTGAGATTTTTGTATGCACAAGGAGTCTGACAACAGCCGGTGCTTCACACGAAGATCTGATCTCACAATCATCGTGTCTGTCTGTGATCACCTGAAAAAACTGAGACGAGACTAAATCCAGAATAACTGCGGCAACGTCCCGAAGGCGGCTACCTAAAAAACGATGCTCATGTCTACCTAGGACAAAAACTGTTTTAAACGTAAAGGGTGGTCACACCAAATATTGATTTGATTTAGTTAATTGATAAATAAAATATATTTATGACATTATTTTTGAAAGCATCCTTACAGCAATTTTACAGAAGTGCCTAAAACTATTGACAGTACTGTAGCTTTCTTCAAGTGTCTTGGAGTCATTGCCGCAGTTTTTCTGGATTTAGTCTGTTTCAGTTGTTTTTTTTTTTCATGTGATCACGGACCGACTTGATGGTGAAATCAGATCTCCATGTGGAGTACCGGCTGTTGTCAGACTCCTTCTGCATACAAAAATCTCAGTGGATTATTACAATTTTTGGCTAAATTAATGTTTGGATATGTATACTGATATTTTCTACTGAAACACTACAGCAAAAGATACAAATAACTGGCTTAAAACCATTTTTTGGTGAAAATAATAATGTGCCTAGACTTTTGCACAGTACTGTACAACAATAGTAGCCTGGCTAACGCCAGACCCAATTCTCGTTGAGACTTGGGTCTGGGAACCACATGTACATTTTCTCGTATTTGAGGCGTGGTTTACGAATGCCCGGCGCTGTTTATTGGGTGCTAAGAATGTCTATCAAATGCTCATAGCCAACATATGTCGTCATCGTCTTGCTGTTCCCTCCCGTTCTGTGATCCCGTTCTGTCATTGGTTCCCTAAATGAGGCGAAAAATCTGGCCATGGTATCCAGACTGCCTTTCAGCGTGAATTGAATCGCGCTGCGGTAAGGCAGTATGGGGAAACCCAGGCTACAACAATAGGCTTGTCAAGCTCTAATTCAGGGGTGTCCAAACCTGATCCCAGAGGTAAGAGTGTTAGAGATCAACTCTGAATGATGCTGGCCCTCCTTGAGCAGGAATGGACACCCCGTTCAAATTAAATCATATTCAAAGTGATTTAAAAATGAAATGAATAAAAGATGGAATCAATATTTCTTTTGAAGTACAATAAGGCTATGAATTATCTAAAAATATACTCACATGACAACATAGGCGACGATCAATAACTCTATCAGTCTGAAGAGGACTCCTACTCTTTTGCTACTAATAACCAGCGTTACAGGTGTTTGATATTCAAAAAGACAGTGGAAGCAAGCACAACAGCTGCACTTAGAACCCATTGCTGAAGAAATGTCCACTATGAAACAACAGTACTTGATGTAAGGTCAGAACACTGTGCGTAATCCTGTAGCCTGATATCTACTACACTTCTCAATAGAACTTACACATGCTTTGAATGTAATTTCTTAACATTCATTATTCCTGTATGTGTTAAGATAAGCACTGCTAGCCATCTGCATTTATTTGGTTAAACAGTACCGGTAGCATTTGCACTCGGCACATTTGCAAGCCAATGTCTATAACGGAGCAATAGCCATGAAAATCAAGTGGTTGAATCCTCACAGCAATGACCAACAGCTCCTGAACACCTTATATGCTAGAATTATAACAGAAAATGCATGTGTCTTCACTGTAGTACCTGACAGCTCATTTAGTATGACAAATAAATAGAGTTATTAAAAATGATAAACGTTAACAAAAAATTCTGCCCCCTCCAAAAAAACACAATCATTTGAAAAATAGAAAGAAAAATCACCCATTTATTTCTCCATGCATAAAATGAACATTATAAAATATATCAAACCAAAATACTGGTAAAATTATGAATTAAAAAATTCAGTAAAGTTTACAGTAAAAAAAGGCATCAATATAAAACTAGCGTCTCTTCTGGAATACGTTCCCTCGTCCTGGTCCACCACCACGCCCACGTCCTCTGGCAGCCACTGCAAAAACATTAATGCAAACATATCTTTACAACAAACAAAATAAATAATGTCACATTAATTCTCTGAGAAATACATGTTTCTGATGTAAGATGTGTGGACTGGGTTCAATAGGCTGTATATACCTTGAGCTTTGAGAATAGCTGCTTTTCCTCGACCTGCACCAGCTGCCTGATTTTTGTTCTTCATGCTCTTTAACATGGGAGCATTTTTCAGCATGTCGGGGAGAATGAGGAACCTGATCTTACTGCCACGAATATACGCCTGCTCCAGCTGAGATACACGGCCATCCCTGTATGTGACTGTGATGTTTCCCATCTGAAGGAAATTAAAGATGGAAAGTAAAGAATAAGGCAACCTTTGTGCAACCTTGGTGCAAACCTTATTATGAATCCAAAGAATAATATCCAACACAAAGACTGATAAAACAAACTAAAAACTCAACTTACAGTATAAAATCTATAAGGGTAAAATAATGCATATTTAGATAAGCATTTATTTCCTCGTTTTCAGTACATATGCCAAATCTTAGTACCTGGCAGTTCATGTTGTCCTCAGCCTCGATGAGTTTGCCCCTGTAAACCTCCCCAGTGTTGGTTTCACAGGTGACTATGTGTCCCTCTGCTTCATGAAGAACTTTGATGGGCACTCCAATCGACATCTTATTAACAAGTTGTCTGTGAACCGTGAGAGACAGAAAATGAGACCTTTCAGAACATTTGGCAGATGAGAAATAACTTCGACAGAAGGTCAATATTTGTATTACGAGGTGAAAGCTAGTGGAAGTTGTAGACTAAATGAATGGTCAGGCACAACGCACAAGATATTGAGGTTGTTCGTAAACAAGCAAGAAAAAAACCCCACACAACTAGAGTTAATTATTTGAACACAAATCAGCAAATAATTCCCGACAGACACGTTCCAATTTACCTATTTTTCAGAAAAATTAATAACATCTCACCCAAACGTGCACAGAACGTCCACAACAAACAGCTTTTCTTCGGCGTTCTTTAGAATTTCCGGGGATTTTATTGTAATTTACTGGAGACACGCACTGCCACCTACTGGACTGAATTAAAAACATAATTTAATTCCACAAGTTCCTTACTTTAATTTAGTATGTTTTGGGGGGATACCAAAGATTTACATACATGGATTCACTCAGCTTTAGTTTAATTTAAAATGTTTATAAATTCCTTAAAATAGAATATAATCATATATTTTAAATCAATTTAGTTGAGACAAATATCCTGGTTCATCGTGTGTATATTCACTCAGTTTGAGAAGAAAAAGGTGATTAGAAGTATTAATTATGTTTATAGGCTTCTCTCTGGGGGATGAATTTCAAGGGAGTTCTAAAATGTAGAGGATTTCCATCTTTTATCCACGTAACAGCCTCGAAACAGGATTTTATGCATGTTTTATACTATAAAATGCGTCCCCATCTAGAGTGCCCCCAGTGAATACCGGTCATTTCCACCATTGTATTAATATAAGCCATTTATAGGCATAGAATATAAATTCGATGTTAGTTTGGAGGTGGCTTCTTACTGTCATTTCTCGTCTTTCCAGCCGAGGGCGCAGTTCTGCCTCTCCTCAATTCACCGACGCACACTTTTGGTTTGACAGGAAGTGAAACATTCATCCCTGGGTCTGGGAATGAGCACCACAAGGCGTGGACTAAACAAGTAGAGTTTGTAGCCGTTTCACTGCTTTTCACCAACAGCCTCATCAGCATCAGCAAGATGGACAGATTTTAGCGTGTCTGATGTAGAAGACAGGAGGGCAACGGCTGTCCGGCTAACCCCGCTAGCAAACAGTCTTCATGAATCAAGCCCTGATATTAATATCCCTGCAACCCAATAACACCGAGAGAGACACACGCAGACTGCATCATGAACGGTGAGTTCGTGTTAAATGACATTCAAATGAATCATCGTACATGGCTTGTAACTGTTTGTTAACCCAACTAGCATTATAATCAATCATGATCCTTCTCTGACATTCAATACTGGACCAAACACACAACCCGGATATATTTATTTAAAATAAAAAAAATGAACAGTTCATGTATTGTTTTGAAGCTGCTGTGTTTAACTTTAAGTTGTTATTCACTCTCATTTACGTTTTACGTGAATAAAATGAGTGGCTTGATATAATTCAGCTCACAACTAATTTGTCCACGATACAACATAACTTATGATAATGTGAATATATCAAAAGCTGCTCAATGTGGCACAATGACATTACCAGCTTCCTTTCTGACCTTGTTCTGCCAGATGATGTGATGCTAAACGTACCGGTCATCCGGCAGCTGTTCCACTGGGATTGTGGCTTGGCCTGTTCCAGAATGGTACTGGAGTAAGTATGAATCTGAAGTGATGTATTATCCTGCAACAATCAATTACCCTAATGATACATATTTAAACTTTTGTTTGTGTGTGCAGGTATTTACATCCAGTAAGTGAGGAGGAATTTCAGAGAGCGTGTTTGGACTTGGAGTTCACAGAGAGCGTGTGGACTATAGACCTGGCTTATCTCATGTGTAAGCTAGGGGTCAGACACTGCTTCTGCACACAGACTCTCGGTGTGGATAAGGGCTTCAGGAACCAGGTATATGAGCTGCTGTCAGTGTCCAGTGAGGATAGAGTACAAGCTTTGTGTCACATGCTTATTTCCAAGAAAAATACCATGTTAAAGCATTGGTTTTTATGGTTGTGGTGTTGTAATTTTAGTTAAAGGATCAGTCCTGACTCAGATGTTATAACTGTTCACCTTGGCATCTGAATCATTTTTCCGTTTCCTTTGTGCTCCTGCTTCAGTCTTTCTACAAAAAGCATTTTGAAACCGAGGAGGACAGGGTGAATGAACTCTTTATGAAGGCTGAGAGCAAAGGGGTCCTGGTGAAGAAATGGTGAGGTTTTTCCACATTCGTCTCATTTCTCTGTTCTGTGGAGCATGCTGACACTTTGTGGGGACTTGAAAAAATTGTGGAAATTAACATAAATGTGGAAAATATTTTAATGCTCAGCTAATAAAATATTTAATTCAGCCGAAAAAAAAGTGTTTATGCTGTAATCAAACATGGAAAAGTCATGACAATTCATTGGTCAAAAAGTCATTGACCCGTATGGAAGACCTTTTTAATTTATTGCTATTGATGATATTGTATATTTAATTATGCATTTAATCATGTCCATTTTATTTTATTTTTACTAAAGTGATTTACATTGCTTTGAAAGCATTTTTTTCTCCTTTCATGCATTCCTTGGGAATCGAACCCATTCTCCGTTTGTCATGCTCTACAGATGGAGCTACAGGAATGCTTAGAATCAATCGAAAACAACTGATTTTTTTTTTTTTAAATCCATTTAGACGAAGTAGTATCAAATTTCAGACATTTATCCTTGTGTGTGTATATAGATTTACCGTTCCATCATTTCTGAAATTTACCAGATTTTATGAAAATATATCTCAGCTGAAACTCCTGTGCAGTGCATGAAGAAATCTGATGGCATCTCTCTCTTGTAGCTCTGTTACAGTTCAGGAGATCCAGAGCCACCTGGAACAGGGTCATGTGGCCATCGTACTGGTCAACGCAGTGGTGTTGGTGTGTGAGCTGTGCTCCACGCCTGTCAAATACTGCTGTTTTCTCCCTGTGGGTCAGAAGTGCTTCTGCAGGAAGCCAGATTACCAGGGCCACTTCGTGGTGGTGTGTGGATTTAACCGCAATACCGGCAGCGTCTTCTACAACAATCCCGCCTACTCAGACCGTATGTATTTAGAAGTTTGGATAAGTCTAAACACCAGTTTTGCTCAAATTAAATTAGATAACGAAATATCAAACCAAGTGGCATTATTTTACATATATACATACACCAATGAGCCAAAACATTTTGACCCCCTGCCTAATATGCTATTGATGCTGAAAGTGTCCTGTGGTATCTGGCACCAAGACGTTTTCAGCAGTCCTGTAGGTTGCGAGGTGGAGCCACCGTAGATGTTGTTGGTCCAGCATGTCCCACAGATGCTCAATTTAATTGAGATCTTGGGAATTTGAAGGCCTGAGCAACACCTTGAACTCTTCATCATGTTCCTCAACCCATTCCTTAACGTGTGTGGCAGGGTGCATTATCCACTTCCACCAGGGAATACCACTGTTATGTAACTGGTCTGCAATAATGTTTAGGTACAGTAGGTAGCAAGTGTCAAATTTACGTCCACATGATTGCATGCCCAGACACAAGGTTTCCCACCAGAACATTGCTCAGAGCATCACACTCACTCCACTGGTTCATTGTCCCAAAGTGCATCCTGGTGCCATCACTTCTCCAGGTAAACAGCAAACATGTATACTGCCGTGGACGTGATGTAAAAGAAAAGGGGACTCATTGCAGAGTCCTGTTAGGTAAACCCACACCCACAGTATTTAACAGAACATCGACGCGTTATCCAACAGCAGCACTAGTTTAATTCCGTACCCGACTCGACCTGTTTGACATAAAGACTGCGACCCAAACTGCATCCGCATTAAATCCACATCAGGTAGACAAAAATTATTATTTAACACAAGCAATCAAACCAACATTATGCATTCCGAGTTGATGCATTTATGAAAAATAGACACGCAGGCCAACATGGTAATAATTAAAAGGAAAAAAAGATGAGAACTTGCATCCGTCGTCCTGCATCTTTTGAACAAATGTCCATAAATCACACAATGTTAGATGTCTCTATAAATTAAAGAACATATAACCAAATATGAGCCTTTGCTGTCATATAATATTTGGGATGTTTTAGCAGATTCACTCTGCATGCAAATGCAGTTGTCTCTCCTGAAACACTGCAGTGTATATGTTGCCATTGATCGTCTTAGCAGCATGAAAGATAAAACTTTTATTCAAATTGTGAATAGATTATTGAAAGCGAGCAAAGAGCGCTCCCTTAAATGACTTAAGCTGTCAATCACTGTATGCAAACGCTGTGCTCAATGCTGCAAATCACATTGTAATTAGAAACCTTCTTTAGACTGTAGAACATGAACACAAATTAGCACAGGACCGGTTGAAAGCAGCTGGCTATCAGTCGGTACTGAATTGAGTCGAAATAGAAATAGTCTTTGCTATTGGACCCGCAGTCCGCCCGTGCCCTCCGCAAATGACCACGTAAATATTATTCCACCCGTCACATCAAATATTAGCGTTGTGCGTGTAGGACTCTGACTCATCATTGGACCAGGCAACCTTCTTCCACAGCTCCAAGGACCAGTTCCGAGGATTGCGTGCCCATTGTAGATGCTTTCGATAGTGGACAGGGGTCATCATAGGCACTCTGATTGGTCTGCAGCTACACAACCCTTTGACAAATGCACTGTTTGTTGTAACACATTCCTTCCATAACCATCATTAACATTTTGTGCGACTTGTGCCACAGTAGACCTTCTGTTGGCTCGGACTCTTCATTTCTCCCGCATCCAATACGTTTATTATGAAAACTTATTGTTTACCCTCTGATCTAACCAGGCAGTAATATGATCTTGAATATCACTTCACCTGTGACTGGTCATAATATTTTGGCTCATATATATATATATGCGCAGATTGTCCAACCACCTTGGATTTGTTTGCAGATGCCTTTTTGATATGTTTGATACTTCCTTATCTAATGCTTTTTTGAGGCCACTTACATCTTAGAAACATCCACCTCATTTATTATGGTTATTTTTTATAACTGAGAATCTATACAAAATTGCAGGAACATTAAAACTGTGCGTCTCATATATGCCTCTCACTTTGATTGACAGGTGTGTGCTGCACTAGCTTTAGCAATTTTGAGGAGGCCAGAAGGAGCTACGGAACGGACGAGGACATTCTGTTAATCTACAAAGATGATTGAGTCTTGACCGCTTTTGAACGTACACACATTTAACACACTTTTAGCATCCACCGTGGTTGGCTGGGTAGCATTTTTGCCAACAGGTAGCACGTACCAGTTCTGCTGGCCAATAGCGGGTAGTATGTGTCACCTCTGGCTATGATCCTCATAAGTGCTGTAGTGTCGCACAAAACATTACTATGGTGCTACATCGGCCACAGAATGAAATATTCACACAGAAAGGAAAGGGAGATGCTATGAATATGTAACTCATCATTATTGTGATGTGGACTTATATTTTTATCTAGCACATTTGATTTATATAGTCTCTGCCACTGTACGAGGTAGAGGAGGAGTGTACATAATCTCTTTCATTCATGTAAAGATTAAGATTTTGTGATTGTTCAGGGTAACCTTGCAAAATCATGGGGTTGCGATTATAATTATCTTTTTTCTTGGAAGCCACTTAATTGAGCATACAGTGAACGATTTTAATTCTTGTAAAAGAGGGAAGCTGTTTTTAAAAACTCAGGTAAGATATGATAAATCCAGTATGCTAAATTATGTCCCACTGTCGGGAAAGAAATGTTTCAGGGGTGCACTTCGTGTGGATTCATTTACTCCAGGGGTTTCCTCAAGAACAAAATCACCTGGACGTCTGTCATAACCTCATGTAAAGTAGCGAGAGAGTTTGGCTGCTTTGTGGGCGACTCTAAGCTGTGAACCATACAGTACATTTCAAACTCACTCAGCACTAGTACAGTATTAGACCCATTTCTGTGTTAAAGACAATATTTTGTTGTTAAATTCTCATTATTATAATGTGTTGGTGTTATCAGAGAGAGAACAGGAACACTACGTTTGGAGTTTTACGTCAGTTGTTATGTGGAATCGAGTCTTGCACCGTTTGAAATGGTCTGAACGAAGTGTTGTGAATGCTTTGCTGTATGCTTGTAAAACACACTACGCCTGCTCAGTGGTTCAATTGTGACAAAATGGAAGATGAATGAAATGCTTGCACTATGGTGTTCCACCAGCCATAATTCTGTTATTTAATCATTCATGTTAAAATGTTATTTTTTTTTATTTTTAAGATTGCATCAGGTGTCCGATTACATCAGCTTGTGCTTATTTTTAAAAGAACATGAGGAATGTTGATATGGCAAACTTTATTTTTATGAAATATATAGTTGCATTTAGGAAATGAATAAAAGTTGGATTTGTATTTTAATCAAGTGCATCATTTCCATTATTGACCTTACAAAATGAACTGGTAAATTATATTTGTTATTTTGTGAAATTCAAGTAGAGAGACAAGTACATATCCCTAATACATAATGTGGTTCTCCTGCATCTGCAGAGTTTGGCTTTCAGAAGAAAGCACAGTTCTTCTCAGGGGCTTTTGGCACTCACTCCTTAACAATGTTGGGTTTGAAGTCATGCTGGACGGCTTTTTTCAGCTCCTCTGCGTACATTTCATACCTCCCAGTCATCTGTGGAGAGATTCATATGTGTGAATGGCGCACAGACATTACAATAGACTGTCCTGTTTTAATATAGGATATGACTTGTTAAAGAGAATAAACCTATCTGATGGTGATCATAATGAGAAATCTTCCTGAAAGAAATGTACTGTATTGATTTATATCCCACTTTGAAGTTCCATTTGTCTGCAACTTGGCGATTTAGGTTCAAATCCAGCTCTGTCACCAGGAGGCCGTCGCGGGTTCTGGATAGTCCTGGGGATCTGCTGCCATCAGGAGCAGCTACGTAGCTGGAGCCATAAAAGTGGCCTAAGTCACGGTGCGCTACGGATAAGGCAAATCAGAAATCATATAATACATGCACATCACCGTTCAAAAGTTTGGATTCAGTGTGATTCTTTTTTTATTGTTTTTAAAAGTAGTCACTAATGCTCACCAAGGCTACATTTAATGGATCAAAAACACCTAAAAAAGGAATATTGTGAAATATTATTAAAATTGAAAAAACTTTAAAAAATGTAAAGGTATGTTAAACTCAAAATTCTGTATTTTTAATCTTGTCTTGAGTGTGCGTGTCATATGATCCTTCAGAAATCATTCTAATATGCTGATTTCCTGCTCAAGAAACATTTCTTACTATTATCGATGTTGAAAACAGTTGTTTCTTACTATTTTTGTAGAAATTGATAAACATCTTTTTTTTAGTATTCTTTGATAAATAGAAAGTTCAAAAGAACAGCATTTAATTGAATTAGGAAAGTTTTTGCAATACTGTAAATGGCTTTGCTGAATAAAATTATTCATTTCTTAGCCTATATTACTGACCCCAAACTTATGAAAGGATTTTATTAACTACAAATCAACAGTTGATCCCAAATGACCCATTTTTTTTTTCTGTTTTAACATTTTCTCAGTCCATTTTTATGTTTAGTAACTCAGCTACACCTCAGTTTAAACTATTTTCTCATGTCCCAAATTTTGCTAACAGGGTTCCTCATAGAAAATGTATGAAAAATAATACAACAATACAATGTCTAGTTTTATCTCCCGAGGCTGACTTTCAGCATTTTCTGAAGGTTAAGCATCTCGTTTCACTGATCATGTTTGGAAAGAAAAAATAGTTAATTATTAAGTAGTTGTAGACTGTATTTTGTACACTATTCATGGAAAACTGCCCTTGTATACATTTGTGGCAAATGTCTGTGTCATGTTACATGGAGGCTGTACATGCATGTAAAACAGCAGAAGGGGGGTTTGTGTTCAGGTGAAAGGCTTATGCAACAGTAATGAGGGGCTGAAAGTGAGAACAGAGCCTGACAGACCAGAGCTTTAGGAACACGACACCTTTGAACAAGGTCCCTTGTCCTCAGCCCGTCACCGACACAGATGCTAGATTGACAGACAGATACGCAGATCCTTTATGCGCTGACACAGCAACACTAAGCTATGGGAAAGAGCCAACTGTACTCACATTTGTATACTGACAGGAAATATCTTTAGGTTTTTGACCCAAATTGAATTACTAGGCTGAGAGTGCCATCTATGAGTGACTTATGAGAAATGCACTTGATCTCACTAAATGTCTTCATTACACAGGAACCGTGCTATGTACACACTATTGTTCAAAAACTATTGTTTGGGGTCAGTCATTTTTTAAAATAAGTCTCTTATGCTCACCACAGATGCATTTGTTTGATCAAAAATACAGTAAAAACTAATATTGTGAAAAAATATTACAATTTAAAATAACTTAATGTGTTAAAATGTAGGTAATTTATTTCTGTGATGTCAAGCTGAATTTTTAGCATCACATGATCCTTCAGAAATCATACTAATATCCTGATTTGCTGCTCAAGAAACATTTCTTATTAGGGGTGGAACGGTACACATAAGTCACGGTTCGGTTCATACCTCGGTTCAGACGTCACGGTTCGGTACGATTTCGGTACAATGGAGTGAAAAGCAAAACAAAAATGCAGAAGGCATTTTTATAAATGTCTTAAGCCTTGTATTTTTTAAATAAGTTTTATTAATAAAGGCATAGAACCAGTTTATTTGTAGTGCACTGACAGGAGTTTTATATAATTAGTTTATTAATTAAATTATTAAAAAGATGAAAAGACCTTGAGATATGTTTGGTAATTGTACCTGAATGAATTTAAAATTAATTTGCTCTTTCAGATCAATATATTTGTTTTCCTTCATTTTAGTTAACCCTAACTTTATTCTCATCTGAATTATAAATAATTTATTTCCGTATAAAATAATACTACCTTTAAAAACTTTTGTTAACATTTGTAGGTTACAGTTTGACAAGAGTTTAGAGTGTAACAAAAGCACAATGTTGTGTTTTATTGCAAGTGTACACAAAAATATAAGTAAACATTAAACACTTTGCAGTTTTAATGATGTCCTGTATGAAAAAATGACGGAGTATGTTTCCACTGTTTGATCGCGCACGAGAGATCTCTCTCGCACGTGCGCAAACACACACACACACACACACACACACACACACACAACACACACACACACAAAGACTGTTCATCGCGCCTCTCTCTCGCACACGCGCGCGCAGACACACACAGTGGGCGCCTCTCTCTCTCTCTCTCTCTCTCTCTCTCTCTCCTCTCTCTCTCTCTCTCTCCTCTCTCTCTCTCTCTCTCTCTCTCGCGCGCCGTTTTTGTACCGTGTATTCTACGTGCAAATTCGTGCACCGAACCGTGACGCCCGTACCGTTTCGGTTCGATACGAATACATGTACCGTTCCACCCCTATTTCTTATTATTATTATCAATGTTGAAAACAGTTGTGCTGCTTAATATTTTTTGTGGAAACCAATTTTTTCCTTTGTGCAAGTCACAAGCAAATGTTTTAAGCAAAAAATACACATAAATACACAAAATGAAAGAAACAAGCCCAAATACACAGATACATGGACATGCTCAAACTAAATGGATACCTTTCTTTCCATCTCCAGATGTGAACTCATTCTTGAAATATTCCTGGAAAAGAGAGATCTACATCATAACTCAAAGGCTTAGGTCACTTCTGTGGAGAAATCATCAGTAGAGGGCAGCAGAAAACACATATCTGAACATCCAACGCATAAGCAATATCAGACTGTCCAAATAACTCCCATTTAAAACCAATTTAAAGATAATTGGTTTACTGTATCTAACTCTGAGAATAAAAGTCATCCCTCTAAGACATTATAACCACTAACAGAGACCAGACTCCACAGAGCCACAGAAAAAAAACTTGTTTTTTCATCTGTGTAACGTTATTTGCAGTTTGGCTTATAATCCTGTTTAAATTATAAGCATGTGCTTATCTAATCTTATTAGAATATATAAAGTTTACTTCAGCTGTGGTTGTGATATTAATCACAGTATGTGCACAGTTAGGTTAAACAGGACATTCCCTGGCTATCTAGGTGTGTATTTTAGACTCAAGGGCGTCTATTGGGTCATTTATGTAATTTTTATGATTGTTTAAACAATTTTTGGCACAGTCATAGGACAACAGGTGGCACATACCGTTCCCACCCGGTTGATCGCACAGGTGAAGCAGTGGTTTGCGATTGCTGCATTTCTGGCCTCAATCGACCACATCGGTTCACTGTAACACAAAACCTGCATCAGCATGAGGGAATACGGCCTCTGCGTCTTTCCCATGAGAAGACAGCGGTACAACACGAATCGATACCTGAGCAATCCGACTGTGGCCGAGGGGTTAAAGATGATCTCAGCTCCATGTATGCTGTACATTAACCAGTTGAGAGGGTGGTGTCGGCCGTAACAGATGTTAACAGCAATTTTTCCAAACTGTGTCTGGAATACTGAGTGGCCGGTGTTGCCTTCCATGTAATATGTCGACTAGAGGAATAATGAAAAAGAGTCAGTTTAAAAGATGATTTATGGAAATGCAACATCAGTATCATGCAGAAAAGCAACACTTCATACATTAGTATCAGCTATAATACATTCGTTAATATTTCTTTAACCCTTTGATGCATTAAAATCGGCTTGAAACTTAAGTTTCCATAGTCTTTTCTTCCCTGTGTGACTGTACATTCGAGTAAAACGGTTTCTTGAACAGGAAAAAAATGTGGGACTGGACTAGATTTTGTCCATCGGGAATTGATTGGATTGTTGGATTATTGTGGATTGCTATTGCTGTTAAAATATTCATATTTGGGGGGGGGGTGGGAATCACTACTACTGTGCATTTCTTGGAGACACACAGTTGATTCTCTTGTGAATTTGTTTCACTATTTTTGATGGAGTCAAATGCATAAATTAACTTTAAATATTGTGTCTAAAAACTTTAAATTACTCAATATTACGTCTTGTTTATTAAACTGCTGTTTAAAACCAATATAAGCAGGAATATCTACAGCATTCAGAAATGATCTTTTGTAAAAAATAAATGCTAATGCAAAGCCATTCTGATCTAGGTTTAGACTATACTTTATACAATATATTTATGTTACCGGCAGGACATTCTTTCAAATATTTGAACTAGTTCGACCAGATCTGATGTATGCTGATCAATTATTTAGTGGAAGGGAGAATTACCAATATGTTTCTACTAAACGTTAATCTCTGTGCGACTGCCACTAGGGGGCGAATGCAGTAATTTATTGTATGCGAATGTCAGAAATAGTGGAAAGGCGGCTCAACAAAATATACTGTATGTTGTATTTTGAATTGTGGCCACCATTTGTGATACAAGCATAAATTTATGCAGGTGATGCAGCATGAAAATTAATGCAGGCTTAAGCTGGACTTAATTGGAGTTCACTGTACATTTTTATATATGATCAAGAAGTTATGACAACATATGTTTTTACACTGCTTTAACTCATCAAAATAAGTTGAGCAATTTTCAACAAGATTCCACAATTTTTCCATCTGGTTTCTGCAGTTACACTTGTGTTCCAGGAAAAGAAAGTGGGCACATTTCCTGTATTGAGCATTATCACAGTGTGGAATGGATCAAAACAACAACTGATAAACAGCACAGCGAGGGAGAAAACAACCACTTAAAGTGCCACGGATCATGTAGTGCACATACACACGCCAGTTTAACCTGGAGGTGAAAAATTACACTAACATGCTGGAACGAATCTCTGAAAAGAAGAATTTCTAAAGGGGCTGTACTGGACAACTTTTCAGTTATCCAATATGATTTAGACACAAAATACTGATAACTATATGTACAGTAAAGGTCTGAAAATCTGAGGGTTTTTTTTAGAATTTAAAACTGGAAATAAAAAGAAAGCGTGGGATTTCAAAAACATAAAACGAATAAGAGATTCTGTACTATTTCTGTCACTATTCAATAAGAATACATGCAGGCCGAGTGCCACGGTCACAAATATACCTTCCGACATTTTCCTTTTAATACCATATATTTTAATACAATATCAATTTGTAAATAAATTGTAATGTTTTTTTAATAAATAAAAAAAATGCAAAAATGCATTTTTACTAATGATCTCAGACTTTTGGATCGCACTGTATTAAAATTGAATTTATAGCTTACTTAACTCATGTTAGCTTAATGTAAATAGGTGATGACACTCTATTGATGTAAATACAGAGTGTCACTGTAGCTGTGTTGTGTCCCACTGACAGTTGTTTGGCTGTTATGCAGAGGGTGACACAGACCTCATTGAAGTCTCCCACACGTGGAATGTGATTCTTCCGTGATTTGCCCAGAACATCGCCATTATTGGACACCACCACTGCCGTGTTCCACAATGTTCCGCCGTGGATCTCATCTCTCTCCAAAATGGGAGACACAACCACCAAGTTGTATTTTTTGGCCAGCTAGAAAAAATAAAAATCAAGCACAAATAGTTTCAGCATTAGCAGGGTGGTCGCACTACATGACATTTTTCCACATTAAATCAATTTGTCTTGTCATAAAAATGCCAAATTCATGTCTGTGATGGAATTTCTTGTTTTATGTACTTTTATTCTGCATGTCTCTGCATGTTAGTCACAACACATTATTTGGGTGACAATAGTTTTTTCAAATACTAATAAGCAGTGAGGCAGTCTTTTGGTATAAGAAATAAATAAAATGTATTATTATTATTATATTACTTAATATATATATCTTTATAATTTTATACTTTTATAATAGTTTAATATAGTTTTCTTTCAAAGAATTTCATTATTTTAATGAGGCTTTTTTTTTCTTCATTATGATATCAGGACAGTTGTATCACCCTGACTTGTTTATGCTGACAAAAAAAAAGAAAAGAATTTTAATAAGGAAATTAAAAAAACATACTCATCAGTGTAGAACAGTTTTATTTTAGTATTGTTTATTTCATATTTATATAATATGAATAAATTAATTCATTACATTTTCATTCAGAAAACATTCTCATTGTAGAAGAGGTAAATTCAAGTCATTTTTATGAACATACTGTTTTTTTCAATAACTTAATAAACATGGACAAAAATATTCTTAATTTTTGCTATAATCTCTAGTGATCTTGAAGAACCTGCATGATTAAAACATGCAATTGAACAATACTAACAGGAAAGTGTAAAAAAAAAAAAAAAAACGTATACTAACGCAGCACTACGGAAGCGTATTGCATTCACTTGAGGAAAAAAAATCGACTCTGTTTTTCTGAATTAACGAGATAATTTTTCATGGAAAAAAAAGTTTTTGCTCTGTTTTTCTGAATTAACAAGTTAATTATCTCAGAATTACGAGATAATTTTTAATGAAAAAAAAGTTTTTGCTCTGTTTTTCTGAATTAATGAGTTACTCATAATTTTGAGATAATTAAGTCATTAATTCAGAAAAACAGAACAAAATCTTTTTTCCATGAAAAAATCTCTTGCAATTCTGAGATAATTAACTCGTTAATTCAGAAAAAGAGCAAAAACAAATTTTCTGCGAAAAATTATCTCGTAATTCTGAGATAATTAACTTGTTAATTCAGAAAAAGAGCAAAAACAAATTTTCTGCGAAAAATTATCTCATAATTCTGAGATAATTAACTCGTTAATTCAGAAAAACAGAGTCGATTTTTTTTCCTCAAGTGAATGCAATCCGCTTCCGTGCAGCACTGATTGGTGCTAGAAATGTCATTTTAGGACATTTTTTAGGACAAAAGGATAGATGTGGTTCCTCTGTAAACAATCAAAGGCCACGTAATTCCTCAGAGCTCAGTGTCAGAAGATTCCACAGTTACGTGCTGCAGCGCTCATCGTCTGTGGCTCTCGCCGGTCAGAACGTCCCCGTCCCCTCTGTGGGCTTAACCTCCTGCTACTTCCATTAACAAATCACCAGCCTCAAAGCAGCTGCACAGCACCGCACCAGTTAAAACAAACATGCGCTATATCAAAACTAACTCCCTTCGCAATGGGCACAAGGGAATAAAACAATTCGGTCCATGCTAATAGAAATACAGCCTCGTCTTGAGTTTGAGGAGTGAACAAATAATTAATTTGGGGACTGAGGTTAAATATTTGAGTGTATAACTAAAGATCAATATGATGCTTCATAGCAAAGGATGAGTGTAACGTTTACATGAAGACATCCATTTATTCAATTCTTACCTGAATACAAAAGCGTGTGGTGAGCCCGTCCTCGGCCGATTCGGCAAACTCTGTCCAGGGCTCCCTCTCTCGTGTGCAAAACGCAAAAGGCATTGCTAAGGGTGGAGGACATGAGAGGAGACAGGACAGAAAATTATGCTTATTTTTTTTTTCCTAAAAGATTTCATTAGAACTGATTTTTATTTATGAGAGATTTAATCTGTCGAAATTGATTCTCCTTGGTGTCCAATAAAGTGTTGTTTTTCTTGCTAAGAGGGAGGATGAGAAGTACAGTGGAAAGGTTTATGGTCTTGTTTTTCATTAGCAGTTGTTGTTTTGTTTAGAGCATGACAAAATGATTATTGTTTACATGGCATTTTTAATGACTACTAACAAAGCAAACATGCTTCATAGATTTGCATGGAAACACAGGAAATCAGAGCCAAGAGGTCAAAGGTTTAACATGGGGTGGTGGTTAAGGGGGTTCAAACCTGGGCAACAGGGCCTATTGGGACCCAAAGGGACTGAATGGCCTTTGGGATGCCTAGAGAGTTAATAATTGGAGCATGAGACTCCTTTTCATCAGGAAGCATCCCTAGAGCACGCCACGGCCAACACAAACAGACAAACTGTGAGCGCAGCTTAAACTTCGTCACTACGGCCCTGCTGCGCTCTGCTGATGTAAACCAGATTCTGCTGATGTCTTCACAGGCATCTTACATCACTGAAGGTCAAGAAGCCTTCCCATCCTATACGCTCGGTTCATAAATAAGCACATTAATTTCCTTGAGGACAACAGGAAATGGTTTATAGATACCCACTGAATTAAAACAAGTAATATTTCTGACTGAATATGGGTAGTTAGTCATGTGTCGAACAGTGTCTTGCAGAGTGACATGATATATTTCATTTAAAATTATTTATAAAATAGTTTTATATTCATTCATAATTATCACACATGTAGATTTGACATGAATGATTTTTAAAAACATTTTTGTCAACTATGAATGCGTTTCAGTATGTTTTTGAAATTACCGTAGAGCTGATTTTTTTTAAAGTGTATAATAATATATTTAAAAGTTATTTAACAAAAAAATATATGCCATAAATTTCATGACACCCGACAGCTGCATATACGTATTCCAGCTGAATCTTCGAAACAGTCGTGGATTCAGCATAAAGGGAGCCAGTTGTCCTGTGTGTGTGTGTGTGTGTGTTGTGTTGTTTTTGTGATATATGAGGACACAAATGTGTATAATGACATGCATATTACACTGGTATTACAACTTACACGTGATATATGAGGACATTGCAGGCATCCTCATATTTCAAATAGCTTAAAAACATAAAAAACAATGTTTTTTTAAAAATGTAAAAATCCAGCATGTCTCCTGTGATGGGTAGGTTTAGGGACAGGGGCAGTGTAGGGGATAGAATATATAGTTTGTACAGTATAAAAACCATTACGCCTATGGAAAGTCCTCATAAATCACAAAAACAAACGTGTGTGTGTGTGTGTGTGTGTACTCACTCCAGGCTTCCTGGAAGCATACGATATTGACCCCACACATGGCCGCCACCTCTACCATCTCCCCCACACGCTTATGCAAAGCTGTGATCTGTGAAAGCAAAATGAGAATACAATTCAAATTCAAATTAATAATGATAAATAGATCAAACTTGTTTTAGCACCTGGCCATTATATGTAGCGTGTACTTCTTTCTCTCACCTGTTCAAGCACAGGAGCATCAGTGGGTAGGACTATCTTGTTCTGAATCAGTCCCACGCGGACAGTTCTGGGTGGTCTGAGCTGTTCTGGAGAAGCCTCAAACACATAACCCTTCAGATCAAAATCTTGCTCCGCTGCAGCTTCTATTGCACCCTGGGGAAGGCTGAGCTTCCTGAAATGCATTTATTGCAAAGCATGATTAACTGCTACACATTATGAAAATTTAAACAAATAGGGAAGATCGAGATTATTGTAGCCCAATGGTCAATAAATGCATGATACATTTTAAACTGTCCTCTCTCTTTCAAAATATATTTTTCTTTTCAGTATGAATGAAATTGTTATGTAATGAATTATATTTGTAATAGCCTAATGATGTTCAAGTGTGCATAATCTTTTTTTCTTTAAAAAAAAATAATATGCGAAAATGAAAACAATTAAACCGTTAAAAGTAGTTTCACTTACATATATTAGAGCGATATATAGTCAAATAAATTAATCTCAAATTCAACTCATGACGTCATCGCTAAGCCCAGAGACCCCTTGTTTGTGGCCAAAGTCCACCATGAATCATTTACTCAGTTTCAACCTTTACTGAAAGTGAAAATCCAGTTATAACACTGAAAAACTTCTAGCACAAATGGACAAATGCAAATGAGTTAATCTCCTAAAGTGTTTCAGTTGTAGGCTAGTTTCATTATAAAGTATATCCATTAAAATTAAAGTCAGCCGACATCGCACGTCCCTCCATTCATAACTGAATTCTGGGACGTGTTGTCTGCGTTTAGTGAAAGTGCGTGTGTGTGTGTGTGTGTGTGTGTGTGTGTGTGTGTGTGTGTGTGTGTGTGTGTGTGTGACTCACTTCAGCTCTTTTCCGAACAGCAGTTTTCTGACGTTCTTGAGTTCTGCCTCAGGTACATGTGCCTCCAGAATCTTCTCTAGCGATTCAAAGTCATTTCCAGACATCTTGAGCTGTCGTCCTCGGGCTCAGTCTGCAGAGAGAGTGAATTCACCTCGATTTGCATTACTGTTTAACTAGCCCATTTCCAGATCTTATGCAATCGGTTTGAACAGAGGGTCCAAGTGATCCCATATGGTTTGTTGCTACACTCTTCATATTTTACCATGTCAAGACAGAACCGTATGACCTGTAGACGTTAAGTTAGCTTCAAGCAATTTCTGGAGCTGTGCTGACATGCTTTTGGAGGAGAGGGGTAAGATGAGCCAGTGTTGCCAGATTGGAATAGGCTACCGTATCGTACCAGAAGCTCAAATGGACGGAGGTTATCGTACACTAGTCTAACGGACAGAATACAGCTATTAAGACAAGGGAGGTATATCTAGGTGACTGGATTATTGTAGTTGATTTTTTGGGGGGGAGGCAGGGAGGGGTTTGACTGAATTGTTGGGGGGGGGGGGGGGGGTACTGGCTTTCGTGACGCATGTTACACAGTTAGATCATGTCCACAGCTAGATCAATGAGTAGCCTATATAAGCACTATGATTACTATGACCTCCAATTGAAGTGTCACAAAATTCTGAAATTATCGTACATTATGGGATTTTTTCATTATTGATCGTACATCTGACAACACCCTTTATCTTGGCAACCGTACACGTTTATTGTCATGTGACCTTATATATATTGAAACCACCCGCCATTTCTACCAGACTGTGAAAAAAGATAGCCTACATATGGGAAGAGTGGAAGAAACCCATTTACTTTAAAAACTGTTTTTGTCTTTTTTTTTTTCAAAGTAAACTTTTTAGCATAACATAACAGTTGCATTAAAGGGTACCTATCATGGAATTTTGAAAATTACCTTTCATGTAGTGTGTAACATAGATCTAAGTGAACAAAAACATCCTGCAAAGTTTTAAATATGAAAGTTCACCGTATACAAAGTTATTGTCTCTCAAAAATAAGAGTTGACTCTGAGTCGCTGATATGAAGCGATAGACAAATGATGCTTTCTCTCTAGCTTTCGTACGTCACTTGTACAAGTTATTTGAATTCGACAAGCCCACTCAGTGCGCGCGCAGAGCAGACAGAGAAACCTGACAACAACATGTCGACGAGAGCACGAGACGCTGTTCTGAAGTGCGAATCAAAAGCAAACTTTTTTTTTCACTGCCCAGGGACAAGCATGTGAAGACTCAGTGGCTAGAGTTTATATTTACAACTATACCACACAAGTATAGCCACCTTGAGCTGTGTTCGCGTTATTTTAATGACGATCGCTTCACAAACAAATGCTTTCAAGTGTGGATTCGCGAGTCGGCTGATATAGGAAGGTTCAATACCAAGTTTATTTAGATCAGCTTCCTCCTCCGAATCACAACCTGTAAGTACTATTAATAATTGTTGCTTTTATGTGTGTGTGTGTGTGTGTGTGTGTGTGTGTGTGTGTGTGTGTGTGTGTGTGTGTGTGTGTGTGTGTGTGTGTGTGTGTGTGTGTGTGTGTGTGTGTGTGCGTGTGCGTGTGTGCGTGTGCGTGTGTGTGAGAGAGAGTGAGAGTTACGCTCAGCAGCTTCTAGGTCTCCAATGTCATTTTTTTTTTTAAATATGTGAAATTATGTGAAGCGTATTGTAGTACTGCAGTGCTTTATCAATATGTTTAAAGGGGGGGGGGGGTGAAATGCTCAGTTTCACTCAATCTCATGTTAATCTTGAGTACCTATAGAGTAGTATTGCATCCTTCATATCTCCAAAAAGTCTTTAGTTTTATTATATTTATAAAAGATAGATAGGCTGTACCGAGTCTTTCCGGAAAAACCCGAGCGGGTGGAGGCGTGCCGTGTGGGCGGGAGCGCGCGATGCTTCTGCGTGTGTTGTAAACAGACAGACTGGTGGTTTATGAGGACATGATTTATTTTTACAATAAACAAACTGACATCTACAGTGGCCAGCTAAACAAATGTATTTAAACACACACAGACACAGACACAGACACACACACACACACACACACACACACACACACACCATACATCGCATGCTCCATAGATACATTAACTGTAAGTGATCATGTTGTTTACTTGCTGTGCTTAACGCCGATAGTTAACAACACACAGACATTTGAAGCAGTTTTACTCACCGCCTGCGGTTCCAACGCACGACCGTGAACCTTTATCGTTGAGACTGCTCCATCTTTAAGTATTAGGCGATCTGCAAATCCGGCGTCGAACTGAGCCTATAACGTTAACTACAGTGTTGGGGGTAACTCATTACAAGTAACTTGAGTTACGTAATCAGATTACTTTTGCAAGTAACTAGTAAAGTAACGCATTACTTTTTCAATTTGCAACAAAATATCTGAGTTACTTTTTCAAATAAGTAACGCTAGTTACTTTTTCACATGTATGGACTGACAATTCTCCTGTCCTCATATTGATAGAAACAAAGTGAGGAGGTGGTGTGTGTGTGTGTGTGTGTGTGTGTGTGTGTGTGTGTGTGTGTGTGTGTGTGTGTGTGTGTGTGTTGTGTGTGTGTGTTGTGTGTGTGTGTGCATGCAGAGTAAACATGATGCTTATTG
Organism: Chrosomus eos; assembly: GCA_036326025.1. Classification (NCBI taxonomy): domain Eukaryota; kingdom Metazoa; phylum Chordata; class Actinopteri; order Cypriniformes; family Leuciscidae; genus Chrosomus; species Chrosomus eos. Next base: position 21,333,265 of record CM070836.1, read on the forward strand.
TAGTTCTCAGACATCCCAAATCTCCCGGAAGTTCCGGAGTCTCCCGCATATTGATAGCGTCTCCCTGATGCCCGCAAATTAGTTCAAATCTCCCGGAATCTATAACGCGCGTGCGAGACAGAACATACTGCGCGCATAACAAACATAGAGCGCGCGCGCACACGCACGACAGAAAGGGAAACACACCTTGCGAGTGTCTCTCGCGCTCTCCTGTGCGCTCGCTATGTATGCGCGCAGTATAGTCTACCAATCCCCCCCCCCCCCCCCCGTCAACAATCCAGGGCCTTAACATTTGCCAAAAATAGAACTTTTTTTGTTGTTATTAAAAAACAAACAAGCAAGCCCAGCCCAAATGAGAAAAAGTAATGCAAAAGTAATTTAACGCATTACTTTTCATAAAAAGTAACTAAGTAACGCAATTAGTTACTTTTTTTGGAAGTAACGCAATATTGTAATGCATTACTTTTAAAAGTAACTTTCCCCAACACTGGTTAACTATAACCGTCGAAATGAAGGAAACAAACAAGAACACGTCTCTTGCACAACAACTCCGTTGCTGCTCTGGAAAAACAAAATCCATCCACAGGTCCCTTAACGCTGGGTTCTTTGGAAATTTGTGCAATGTTGTCTTGTCCTGGCAACCAAAAACACACTTTTTTGTGCCTTTTTTTTATTGCAGCGCTCTGATGGACTAGGACTCTCACTCTCGCATGCTCTAGGCTACAGATGCGCGCGCGCACTTCCGGGAGAATTGCCTTAAGACCCGTATAAGGAAATTCCGCACACTATGACGTCGCGTAGAGCCGTATTCGAAAAAAACTTTCCGAAACTTGTGACAAACCGGAAGGGGTATTTTTGGAACAGAAATACTCCATCAAACTTACAACTTCATTTTTGAAACTTTGTCCATGTTTAGCATGGGAATCCAACTCTTTAACAGTGTAAAAAACTCACTATGCATGAAACAGCATTTCACCCCCCCTTTAAGCTTTGGGCTATCTGACCAATCACCGCCGATTAGCGTCACGCAAAGGAGGGGTTTGGACAAATGAGTCGTCAAACGAATCATTAGGGAGTCGGTGAGCAAATCAGGTAAAAATAAATGCATATTATAAGACAACAAAAGTGTTTTTTGTCATTGCATGCATGTAAAACTGTTGTTGGGGACTTCCAGAACATTATTAGGAACATTTTAAATGCCATAATAGGTACCCTTTAAAGAAAATTTGTCCATGTCTAAAAAATATGTATGATCCATATTGGTCCATATCCAATATCCATATTGGTGATTTAGCAAATGTATAAATTCATGGAAAATTATTTAGGCCTAGCTAATTAACCTGAATTGGTAAGCTAGCTAGTTTTGTCCAAAATGGCAGCTACGGGGCAAAGTGAGCCAAATAATGTGGGGTAAATTGAGCCAGCGTTTTAACTTAGCCTACCCCACCATAAGGCACTGTAGTTAAATTAAATCTCTGAAGTATAACCTGGTATAATGTCAATGTAATTTTACGCAACTGGTTTAACTAAACTTTTTTTGTTTATTTGATAGGAACAATGTACAAGCACCAAATCCTTCTCTGATTGAACCAGAAGATGCTTAATCATATCTTTCAACCTGTTGTCCCTAATGGGGCCTAACATGACATTGCAGAAAAACTACCATGCCAACTAAGAACCTTTTGACTAAAATGTTTATGTGTTTCAGTGATATATATTCATTCTAATTCTAATTTAGTTTGTATTTAATTTTTCTCAACAAACTCTGTTTAGTCTGTTTTTGGGAGGGTTACAACGTTGGTGTTTAAAGAAATAGAAACACTTAAAGATATTGAAATTTTAAATTCATTTGGTTGGTTTTATGTTGCTTTAGTAAGCTTTAAGGAAGAATAAAAAACTATTAGCAATTCACATGGGTTTGATTCAGATTCAGTTAGATGGTCACTCAGTTTACACACAGATGGTGCAACTTACCCTCTGACTCTGACACACCATTAGTATGAGAGACACCAGGGAAAATTTGAACATCAAACCGTCAGCTGTTTCCTGTGGATACTGGATAGCATCATGTAACGTTAGAGAAGACGGCGCTGTGCTCTAATGTGAAGGTAAATCCAGTTATTTTTCACTCCCCAATGATGAGCATGTGAAGAATCAGTGGTTAAAACTCATCTTTACCTCGATATCACAGCAGTAGGCCTATAATCAGTCCCTCCAGGATTTCGCGATGTCGCGATCGCAACTATTAACGCAACTTCAACAAATCCCCGTGAATTCAGTGCGCGTTGCAATTTTGACCAATCACCGCAACTTTTCTGCAACTTTGACCAATCGTCGCGGTCTCCTGCTAAGCGTCATCAAACTCACTTCTTTGTTTTGTTCAGAAGACGCAGCAGACATGTGTGCTGGGGGGCGCGATCGGACTGTCTGTCTGTGTGTGTGTGTGTGTGCGTGCGCGCGCACGCGCGATCGGACTGTGTGTGTGTGTGTGTGTGTGTGTGTGTGTGTGTGTGTGTGTGTGTGTGTGTGTGTGTGTGTGTGTGTGTGTGTGTGTGTGTGTGTGTGTGTGTGTGTGTGTGTGTGTGTGTGTGTGTGTGTGTGAGAGAGAGAGAGAGAGAGAGAGAGAGAGAGAGAGAGAGAGAGAGAGAGGAGAGAGAGAGAGAGAGAGAGAGAGAGAGAGAGACGCAGGGCGCGATCGGAGTGTGTGTGTGTGTGTGTGTGTGTGTGTGTGTGTGTGTGTGTGTGGTGTGTGTGTGTGTGTGTGGCGCGATCGAACAGTGGAAACATGAACAAAATGACGTTTATTTTGTTCATGCATGACATTCAAACAGCAAAGTGTTTAGTGTTGTTTCCACGGACTTATCACGTATCTGCTTCTCTTTTGTTTTATATTTAAAGAATTGAGTTTGACCATTTTATTTTCCTTTCTTTTCTTGTGTTTATCACTTGTAATAGGCTACTAACTATCACAGTGCATTAGTTCACCCAGTTCCCGAACTCTCTCAATTCAGATAATTTTACACATAAAAAATAGCTTCTCGTTCTATTGTCTGACAAAAAAAATTAAGGAAATGAGAACAGCTTTATTGGATATTCGGGTATATAATATTATATTATATTAAAATACAGTATTAAACTTTTGATTTTTCCACCATTTAACTTTTGTGGCTAGAAAACAGTATTTTGCACTTTATTAGTAGGCTATATTGGCATCTTTCAACATAAATGCTGCTTAATGTTTGTGAGGTTCTGCACATTTACATTTTTGCAGGTGCAGATCTTGTTTTTTTAAAAAAGCTTAGTTTGTTAGATTTTGCTGTGTCTCTAAATCGTTTGTTTTGCCTTTTATACGGTTACTAAAGGTTAGTTAACTGGTTTTGTGCTCATTAACGTGTGTTACAAAGTGAGCACGTTTGTCTCTGAAGTAAATTCTGGACTACAATAGAGCAGATGGTGAACAGTGTTTTCTGTGGGACATAAGTCTCTTTGGGGTGGACTTTGGGCTTTTTTTTTCACTTAGTAAACCTATAACATGCACAAAAAAGATATATAACACAATAAAAGAAAGGGGAAAAGCCAAAAAGCATAATATGAGTACTTTAAGTAAAAATCTATCTACCTTTGCTGTTTTAACCTAAAAACAAATGCAGAAAAACATCGCAACTTTCATCGCAACTTTTTAGAAAAGCGGCCGCAACATCAGGCATTTTAGGCCGCAACAATCACAAAAAAGGCCCGCGAAATCCTGGAGGGACTGTATAATGCTAAACTTTTGCTGTGTTCCCTTTATTATGCGCGTTCGTGACATCACGTAATACGCAATTACGTTGAGACTCTCCTGTTCGAACTCAGTCATCAAAATGAACGAATCTTTTTTCAAGTCATTTCGTTCATTCGTTATACTTTAAACGTTATACTTCTAACCGCCAAATTCCCCCAAACACATCCACCTATGCAATATTGATCATATTTTAAATAAATAAATCATTATAATGCAGTCAAAAATAATTTACAGGGAATTTACCTTCCGAGTCTTTCGTTAATTTGTCACGTGGCAGACACAATGAACGGATCGTTCATGAATGACCCATCACTAGAACCATACCTGCCAACTTTTGAGTTCAGCTTTGCGTGAGACTTCGGGGGGGGGGCCTACGTGGTTTGAAGCACAGTCACTAGCTGCGTCCCAATGTGCATACTATCCATCCTCCTAAATAATATGTGACAATAGTAATTGGGGGGGGGGCGCACTTTTGACTTGAGCTCCGCGGCTGAAGCTCCGCGAACGGTGAAGGACTTTGGACTTGAGCTCCGCGAACGGCGACGGACTTTGGACTTGAGCTAATTGGACTTGAGCTGCCGAGTAGCCTCGGGCCCAGGGTACTCGGTACCCTTTATCCCCCGGTACCACGCCCCTGCATGGCATCCTTTGGCGTCAATATGAAACGCAGAACCCAAGGCGTCATACAGGTGACTCTCGTCTAAATCCAAAGCACATGGCATCCTTTAGCGTATGAGAAGCAGATCCCAAGGCGTCATAACTGTAACCCTGCTCCAGACCTAAACCTGCTACGTGTTATATTGACGCTAAAGGATGCCATGTGCGTAAGATTTCGACGAAATGTCATATGGCGTCACCTATATGACGTTAAAGGATGAGAATGCGTTGGATAAACTCATCTTTCAGGCATTTGACCGACCGGTTTGACTCTTCAGCGTGAGAAATCGGGGGTGTGGCGTGTGCGCGTGTGAAACCATTCAAATGCGGGTGTCTCACGGCCAATGCGTGAGAGTTGGCAGCTATGAGAACAGTCACAGAACAGAGCAAGGCGAGCATTTGTGCTTATAAAACTTAAACTTTTTTTTTTAAATGACCTATCGTTTCGCTAGATAAGACCCTTATTCATAATCTGGTATCATTTAAAGCCATTTGAAGCTGCAGCTGCATTTGGACCTTGAACCGTTTGCGTCCCATTGAAGTCCATATGGAGAAAAATCCTGGAATGTTTTCATCAAAAACCTTAATTTTTTTTTCGACTGAAGAAAGAAAACCATAGACATCTTGGATGACATGGGGGTGATTAAATTATCAGCAAAAGTTTTTTTTTAAAGTGAACTAATCCTTTAAAACTTTTGTTGAAACTGTGAGAATTTTTTTCTTTGATGAATAGAAAGTTCTGAAAAAACAGGATTTATATGAAATGTAAAACTTTTATAATGTTATAAATGTTTCTAATGTCTCGTTTTTGTCAATTTAATGCAATTTAATTTAAATGAAAGTAATAATTTCTTTAAAAACTGTTTTGAATATACTCAAACAATATTTATTATTCATATGATATAAATTATATAACAGAGGAGTAACACAATGAATTCTATTAATAACATTTTGACAACGGTGTTAAATACATGGAAATAGCCAGTGTTTTTTTTTTTTTAGCTCCGAGGTGTTGTGATGGCTTTCTTAAAGTTGATAGCAGCTTTGCTGCGGCTTTGACTAACTCCTCCCCTTTTAGATGCTCCACCCTTTCTATCCTTTTCCTTTGAAGGATTTGATAGTTTTCTCAGAATCTCTAAATTTAGCAGAAAGAAAGTTTACATTAAACAGAGAGCCAACAACTACAACATAAAGACATTTAGTCTAATATCCCAAAAAAATGTACCATGTAAATAATCATCACCAAAAGAAATATTTCTACACATTGTGAAAACTGCAGTGATTAATAAACATGCCAATGAATTGGATTATTCACAAAATCAGTTTAAATAACAAAATGAAGAAAAAAGGAAGCAATCATTGTTTTTCTTGATACTAATTTCTCTGTAATCTATTGTACTAAATTAGATGAATGAGAGAAATATAAAAGCATTGCCTGCTAGCTCAGGGTAACTTGTACCAAAGTCATACACTGCAGAATACTTAGGACCATCACTGCCTTCACCTCCTGCACAAGAGAACATAGTGTGTTTACTGATTTTCCTCCCATGTTGTTGTGGTATCTGTTGTTGAAGTGGATAAGTGGAAACTCACGTGACACACGTAATGGAATATAGCTCTCTCTCTCCTTCAGCAAACTGCAGACGAGGTCTGTGCTCTCGGCTCTCTCTGCCAAGTTCACCAGCTCTCCCGTCCTGTCCATCAAGTCCACAGTCTCTACAGAGAACACTTCTTTTTTTAGATCTCCTACACTGAGTCTGTTTAACTTCAAATTAACAGTTTGTGAGTGAGTTTCTGATTTTTAGTGTTGCTTGGAGTTTAAACAAACCCCAAACTGGTAGTGGGGTATACACAGGCAAAAACAACTTTTATATACTTCAAAACATGTAAGAATCCAATTTAAGCTTTGAAATGATTCTTGCACTAAAGTTTTAGGTAACTAAATTCATCTTTCCTGTCATGTTTGACCTGAGTTTAAGCAAACTTTAATTTACCTTGGGGATCCAGATTGCATTTTTCTTTTATACAGTGAATGAAGTTTATAATCTTGCAATTTAGGTTCAGTATCTCTTCTCTTCCCTCTGTAAGAAACATATATTTGAAAACATTGAAAACACAAAACAAAGGAACTTAGTATAATATAAAATATAATGACATATACACACACACTGTTCACAAGTTGTTTTTTAAGAAATTAATTCCTTCATTCAGCATTGAAAAAAGGGATTTCTATTATTTTTTTTACATCATACATTTCTATTGATTAAAGAATGTGTAAAGAAAAATATAACATGTTTTCCAAAATATTAAACATTTTCACTGATAATAAGAAGAAATGTTCCTTGAGCACCAAATTGGCATAATGATTTCTGAAGGATCATGTGACACTGAAGACACTGACAGCTTTGCCATCACAGGAATAAATTACATTTTAAAAATATATTAGCATATATAAATTGCAATAATATTTCATATTACTGCTTTCCTGTATTATTGAATAAATAAATGCAGCCTGTGTGAACATGAGACTTCTTTCAAAACCAAAAAACAGACCCCAAACAGATTAATGTAATATATAAATGCGGCATCCTTACCACCAAATATCACGGTAATGAACATCTCGGTCTTGAGATGCGAAGGTTTAAAGTGCTAAACTGCTCACTACTCTCCCGGCAGCCTGCGGTAATGAACGAGTCTGTTCACACAGCAGGAAAATAAAAGACAGTTAAATGTTGTTGACTACAGCCATACCTAGAGACAAAGCCCTGGTTTATGAGGAATGTTGAAAAGTTCTGAAGTACTGAATATAATTGGCAGACTAGACTCAAAGTAATCAGAATTGTATCCTGCTGTGCCACCACTGAACTATGGATGAACTCCCCTCCTGGACTAGAATCTGCATTACATAAACAGCACTATATTACACGGGCTACATTATTCACTCTCTCACTCTCCTTTCCGCCTCTCAATCTCTCTCTCACCCCCTTGAAAGGAGAAGAGAGAAAGGGTTCTTTTTATGAAGCAAGACCAGTCTGATTTGTCTCCATGGAGTCAGTACACAGACAGACAGGTTCTTTGATACTTTGAAGTACTATTCCAGGACATGCAGCAGATCTATAGCCTTTTCCCCATGACTTTAAACACAACAGTAACAGAACAGCAGCTATTTCGGTATTGACTTGAGAAAAAGTTATGCCATAAGAAATGAGTCTTGAAGGACCAATAGGTTAGGACCAAAATTAACCAACCATTAATTTAAATGTCTGTTGCAATTTTGTCCCTGTAATCTAATGGCATGAACCTTGAGTGCAACTTCTACTGTTGGATGTGAGATGATCCATTAAAACAATCGGATTATTTTACTCATGCTCTCAATTATCACTGCTGAAGAAGAAAAAAAAATCCTGTTCTGTTTTTATCAAATCAAATGATTTGATCTGTTTTTATGAGAGGTCATGACATTATTAAATAAGAGCAAATTAACCGTGAGTTGAAGCTCTAATTTCTCACGGTAAGTTCATTTTTGAAAGTCAATTTCTGTATGCCTCTCCAAAAAAGATTTCTGTTTCAATTAAGTGCTATTCATCAATGGATCCTAAAAATGCTATCACGGTTTCCATAAAAATATTAAACTGTTTTCAACACTGATAATAAGAAATATACATTTCTTGAGCTCCAATTCAGCATTGATTTCTGAAGGATCATGTGATGTAACACTGAAGACTGGAGTAATGATGCTGAAAAATTCAGCTTTGCATCACATTTAAAATATTCTAAAAAAAACACAGTTATGTTACGTTTTTTGCTGTATATTTGTTCAAATAAATGCAGCCACTATACGATGATAAGTGACTTCTTTTTAAAACCTTTTAAAAATCTTACTGACCCCAAACATTTGAACGGTTGTAGGCTATAAAAAAATCCCATTCCAGTTTTATAAGTGTACATGATTTTTTATTCCCCTTTCCATCATATTTTTAAAATTAAAATATATTTTTTCCCCCTTGGAAGATTGCTAATAAACAACTTTGGCCATAACATAAGCCGTTAAGGCACAAACAGCAACTTCCCCATGACAACGCAAGCTTAAGTCTTAAGCCCTGGTTCCAGTTATAGCCTACCTAACACTGCTTTTCAGGAATACATTTTTTTTATCAGTGTGTAAACATTATTAGCTTCATCAACAGTTATTTTCCACAACTTTAAATGTGATATGAGGCCCTCTACGAGCTTCATGTCAAAGATGAGACCAATCAGCCTGTTTGCTTATAGCTCAATAAAAGCTAAATGTATGCCAAAGGTTATAGGCCTACATCTACACATATCCTATTCGCTCACTGTGCTCCCACATGCCAATTGAGGCATATAGAGCAGATATAAATAGTTACTGCATCACGAATACTGTATGTTAGAGGAACAAATTGCTATTGTTGAAAAAAGCTCCGCTGGCAGGCATGGAGTCGAGCCCAGGAGTCATATTGGAGTTCATTAGGAGGAAGGGTGTGAATACTGCATTTTCAGACGCATTAACATCCCTTTGTGTCAGCACACAAAGAGCCTTTGTTTGCAATAACTCGAGATGGATTAGGCCTACCGTAGCCTGTTTTTGTGTAAAATCTGTCAGGTGCGCCAGATGAACCATACCGTGATTCAGTTCAAATCAAATGAGTAAAACTGCCTAACGATTCAATTTGAATCAGATGTGCTTAAAGTAAAGCTAACATTGATTTAATTTTTAAAACCTATTATCTATAAAACAATCTATATAGCCTATCTACATGTAGACCTACTGTATATCATATGTTGAGCTCAATTCAGAAAAAAAATATATACCCTAACATAGATATAGAAATCTCTTGAGATAAACTATTGCAGCCTTTTAACCTGGGATCTTTTGGGATTGGGAAAAAGGCTGGGAAAAATACAATGTTAGGATTCATATAAGCCTTCAGCGGGTGATCGTGCACAACAGCCCAAGAGGAGGAATCTCCTGGGATGAGCACTTCATGTTTGGACACTCTGTCTTTGGAAGGAAATTCGCAATTCATTTCACAGCTTGCTCTTTAAGTTAAATATATGAAAATTAATATTTAAGTTAACTGTTAAATAGCCTTATACATGTAGTTAATACTGAATAATATTACACTTTTTGCATCTGTTTTTGCTCGCCAATGACCCTCATGACAATACTGGTTTGGTGTGCCAAATTATGATTAGGCTGTAATCAGATTTTATAGCTGCATCTTCATCTCTACAGATGCACATAATCAGGGAACTGTACATTCTCAAACAGGTTAGTTGACAACAGCCCTCCATATGCAACTAAGTAATAGTCATTCATTCATGTGGTAGAGGAAAATCTAATTTGTCCACATTGCCGTTTCTTTGGCCTAATACTGGCATGACCCGATACAGCAAGAATTAGCACAAAATCACAAGCAATGGGTTGATTTGAAATCACATGTTTCATGAACTTTGCCAGGGCAGTACAATATCTTGTTGCAACAGAATGACGATAAAAAAAATTAGCTTTATGGAGCTTTTCACAAACAGGAACAAAATAAGGCAGCAAAAGTCTTTGAGCACTCTATGATGATACAGATAAGATCAGGATCAGCAGGGGCGTAAGACAGGGCTGTGTTTGTCCCCATTTTTTTTCAACCTCTGTGCTGAGGTGGTCGTGTGAAATTTAGGCCTGGACTTGTCAAATATTGAAGTGAGGATTGGGGGAACCATCAACAATTTGAGATATGTGGACGATTCAACCTTGCTGACTGAAAGGGAAGAGGACCTGATACATTCAATTTTGAAAATCAAGAAACCGAGTGAAAAGTGGGTCTGCTCCTTAACATAAAAAAGCAAAGATCATGACGACAGCAGCTAGTGAAGATGATCAATGACGAAGAAATTGAATCAGTTCAGGACTCAATTTTTTCTTCGATCAAAAATTGACCAAGATGGAAAATCCACCCCTGAAATCAGGCTCAGGGTCGCACTGGGCCATACTGTAATGGTTGGTATGAATAAAATATCACTCACACATACCAAAAGTTGATTAGTCAGAACCATCATCTTTCCAAAGACGTTGTATGGGCGTGAGGTTTGGGCAGATATCAATAAGGCCACCAGGAAATTCTATGCATTTGAAATGTGGTGCTGGTGGAAACTGTTACGAATATGGATAGCCAGGAAAACAAATAAAGAAGTATTGGATCGCATAAAATCATGGATATCACTCTGAAATCACTAGACTACAACAGTTATTTTAGCCATGTTATGCGAGCAAACTCGCTAAAGTCAGTAATGTGTGGAATGGTCAGTGTAGAAGAAGGGCACGACAAAGAACTCGCTGGCTCGACACTATTAAAGTGGGCATTTGTGCATGTAGAACTTTGAGTTCATGTTTGTGTTGCAGTGCAGATGCCGAGGTTGTGTTCATGTCTGCTGGGTTCAGCTGTCAGTCGTCTCAAGAAAACGGTCAGCGTGTTCTCCCTGTCTCGAGGGTGTGAACCATTGAGAACTGAGAATGCCTTGTAAATTCCTGAATTTGATTTGAGGAAGCAAACAGGATGTCAAATTGTAATTCAAATCCAATTCATATCCATTCACAAAGTAAAAATTAATGTATTCAATTTAACGATTGAAAAGTTTGGGTTAAATGTTGTTCCATCACAGTCTTCCACCATATATTGCGGAAGACTGTGGTGGAACAACATTTAACCCACACTTTTCAATCATAGTATATATATATATAACATTTATTTATTTTTACATTTAATCAATACCATGTCAAACTGTACACACTCAGTTCTGAGCTGCTACTGGGTCCACATCAATGTCAAGTCTTTAAAGACGCAAAAATATACTGTGTCTTTCATATATTAGCCCATCGTTATTTCGGAGCAGCAAATAAATAATATATGGTGGAAGAATATTTAACCCAAACTTTTCAAAATGCCAAGCATCAATATACTATCAACAGATTGAAATGTATTTCGTAACATAATACGCAAGCAATATGATGGGAGATTTTGTGGGACTGTATGGCAAAATTTAAGTTGTTGTGTTAGTTGTTTTGACAATATTTTTACTATTCCACCAAGCTGGGAATAAATGTAAATCATCACTTATATTTTTTTTTCAATTATTTATTTATGCTGTACTAAAGAAATTCCAATTCAACATCCTGTAGCTGATTCAAATTCCAACTCATGAACTGAAAATAGACATTCTTAAGTTGGAAAATTATATCTGATTTAAAGAATTGATATTCATTACGGATGCCCATTTCAGTCAGCCATGCCTTGCTCTTTAATATATTCTTTTAATTTTCATTAAAAGCATTACAATGTCAAACTGTACACACTCAGTTCTGAGCTGCTACTGGGTCCACCTCAATGTCAAGTCTTTAAAGAAGCAAAAATATACTTTGTCTTTCTTTCAGAGCAGCAAATAAATAATTTGAATCCATCATTCGGACAGCATTATTTATCAGGAAACCTCCGTGAGCTCGACACAGTTGGCTGTTTGCAGGTACAGGGCTGATTTAATGTGAAGTGGTGAGGACAGATCCTTCCCATCAGTAATGTCAAATACAGCATGCTTCCTGCACGCAACGCCCTTATTATTCCCAGTGAGCGGCGACTCTGGATGCCTCAGTGCCGGATGTCTGTGAGAATTAGTGAGTTCCATAGGCCGGTTGTCTAATATGGAGTTTTCCGTGGCAACAGGTCTGTGCGTGTGGCCGGGTTCGGCACTTTCACAGCTGCTGGTGGTGCTGCTCTGCTCGGTGTAGAGGTCTCGCCCCAGGCCGTTGACTTTAATCCGAAGTGAATCTGCCGTGCTCGTTCGGGTTGAGGTTCGGGTGCTCCCATTGCAAGAAAGAGGCTCCCGTCTGCCCAAGATGTGATATCGTACTATCTTCCGGAAGGTGTATCTGAACTCACGTATGCGGTAGGCGTAGATAAAAGGGTTCACGACCGAATTTGCATGCGAAAGGATTATAGCCAGGTACATGATAAGAGCAGGTGGCCGTTCACACTGAGGACAAAACAGAGTGAAACAGTTGATGATGTGCAGCGGCAACCAGCACACAGCAAACAGGCCAACGATGATGGCCAGAGACTTGGCGGCATGGATCTCTTTCTGCAGGGTGGAGCGGGACTTGAGCTCACACGGCATGGCCTTGGACTCGATGCATTTGAGTTGGTGGCGTGCGGCCATGAAGATCCGCAGGTAAATGGCCAGCATGAGAAGCAAAGGCAGCAGCACGCAGGCGAGGAAGTTGAAGTAGACCATGTAGTCCATGACCACCACCTTCTCGAACAAACACTGCATCATGCCGGGTGGGCAGTCGGTGCTGTTGATGGGCCTTTCATTGTGCCAGCCAAGCATGGGCGTTAGACCGATGATAACCGACAGAACCCAGCAGATCGCTATGATGCCTTTGGCACGCTGCCCGGTTACTAGGCTGTTGTATCTGGAAGAGAGAGAAAATCATGTTTTTCAAATTCCCCAGCAATAAATGATTGTTCCAGATTGTCTGGACTGCACATCTAAAAGGTCCAAAGTACTAACAAAAGTAAGCAAATGACAGCATGGCTGTAAACCTAGACACCCTTTAAAAACTGTTTACATCAAGCTGGAATTATGTAATTATTAGTTTCCCAAGAGTAAAAATCTTTCGTGTCTCATAGTTGCGACTTTTCAGTTCTGACTTATATCTTACAATTGCAATTTTATTTCTCATAATTGCGATTTTATATTTCAACTGCGACTTTACTTCTCACAATTTCCATATTCTGACTATATATCTCAGTTGTGATTTTATTTGTTCATAATTATGCCTAGGTCTCATTAGTGCAACTTTATAAAACTTGCATCTCAATTATGACTTTATATCTCACAATATAACTCTATTTTGTTATTTTAAACTTTATCTCATAATTGCATTTTATTTTTTAAGTCTGAAACTTCCAATAATTCAAACAGCATCAACTCACATTTCTGTCATTTTAATATAGCCAGTGTTACCTTGTTTGCTTTCTGTCTTCTTCTAGATTTGACAAAATAATACATTTGTGAAGGCAGAGATAAAGATTTTTTGTCTGTCATCGACAGCAATATCAAATGAATATTAATATAGCTCAAATTAAAATCTCGTAAATATGGTAGCCTAATTCTGACACAACATGAACAGAGAATTAGAACAATCTTAAAGCAACCACAGTGCTAATGATCCTAGCATCCATTCACAGTATTTCCAGCAAACTCTCCCATTGGAGCAATTAAGAACAAAGAATGTGCTCAGAAATGTCAGCGTTTGGAACAAAAATCTATTTTCAGTCTTTTTTTGGACCAGTGTGGGAGAACAGCTGAGTTCCTTGGCCTCTATTGGTCTCATTCTCCAGATGTAGAAGTTCAGTGAGCCACACAGAGAAAACATCCCCACCCCCCACCCAAAACCTGCTGACAGGACGTGGACACGCACGTGGTCTATCACACATCTCATTGAAAACAGCAGAACTGACCATTCCAAAACAGAATGAGACACTATTATCCCAAAATTTCCTTAATCTCCTTTAGAACGTTAGCTGTACATCCTGAATAGAGCTAATCGGCTCATCATGAGGAGTTTACGGAAAAATAATTGGCATCTGATAAAAGACTGACTGACAAAAAACAGAAGTGGATACTTGCTAAAGGAAATCTGTACAAACTATTAGCAAACACATTCCAGAGTAAATCAGATTTACGAGAGGTTATGCTCAAAGACAGCCTCATGGCCAAGATTTTTCAGGTTCTGCCATGTTCTTAAATCAAATTCACCCAAAAATAGCCAAGAATCTGATGTTTGTTGGAAAGACACAATGTGTGCTTTAATGGAACCCTAAGTTTATTTCAAATGAGTAATTTGGCCCTATTTTAATGCATGGCTTGCCCCGACAAATGGGAACAGTGCCACTAGGTTCATTTCCTGAAAAGACCATCTTAATCCAGCATGAATCTCCATTATGATCCAGGCTGGTTTCCCTGCTGAAAAACCATTTGAGCAGGCCAGCCTAAGTTGGTCTACTTGTCTTAGGCAGTCTCCCAGCTTGGTCAGGGTAGTTTTAGAGAGGATTTAGTCACTTGCAAAGCCCAGCCCAGTGTGCACTTTCAGTAGGGTTATGCTGGTCTAGTTGCTTTGATGTCCCAAAAAATGCTGGACAACTAGAAAGAAGAATGCTGGTTAAGCTAGTTAACCCTTAAATGCATGAATGTTTCACCAATCATTATTACATATTCGGGTCTTTAGCATCCTGGATCTATATCTAACATGGATCGATCTCTAACTGTCGCAATAGTATAAAACTCTCCTGTTACTTTAATTACAATTGCAAAATTAAATAAAGCATATTTTGTTACCTTTTGGATTTTAGAAAGGTTCAATTTCAGCAGATGCTTTTTTACCACCATAACTGTAATAGTCAGAGCTTATTTCCCCAGTATATTCAGCATCTGTATCATTTTTGCGAAAATGTTCTCAGAACTATTGTTTTCAACATCTTCAAAACCAATATTTTAGTCGCCGACATCTCCTTTGCCAGATCATCAAGTGACAGTGTCACTAATATTTGATTGCGTACGGTACTTGCTCTGCAGTAAATCGCTGAGCCATTTCAAGTTTTGTTGATGACACTTATTATGTATTCTTTTGTTTTATGCCCGTGTGCATTATGAGCGGAACATCACGTCATCATTGTGTAACATTGAGGAATATAGGTGAACTGCATTTATTGAGTCATCAGAGATTCAATTACAGAAAAAATACATACCACGGGTCGCAATACACTTTTTACAAAAAGATTATTAGAAAATAGGCATTCTTTAAAAAATGAAATTCTTGCATTCAAAACACATGCTGGTTGGTATAACTAGTAGAAAACTTTTGAAGGCCAAAACTATTTAACACTGGTGGCATGTAATAATGGTCTACCAAATGTAATAATAAACAAATCCAGCATAGGAATAAAAAAACCAACCTCCCTGAAGAAAGAAGAATATCCAAACATGAATATCCTGAAAGCAACATTCTTCACTCACCTTAGAGGGATCTTGATGGCAATGTAACGGTCAATGGCGATGGCCAGAAGACTAAATATGGAGCTCTGGGTCAGCACTAGGACGAAGCAGGCGATGAACAGACAACCATAGAATCTGGCACAGAAACCAGTGCTGATCACGATGGAGAAGGGGATGGCCAGCACACCCACTGCGATGTCCGCCACGGCCAGCGAAACAACAAAGAAGTTGGTGATGCTCTGGAGGTTGCTGTTGAGGGCCACTGCCCAGCAGACCAACACGTTGCCCAGGATGGAGAGCAGGGCAATCAGCAGCTCCAGAATCATGTACAACACGTCAAAGACATTGTTCAGCATGGTGAGGTCTCTGGGGAGAAAGGACGATGCCTCGCCTCAATGTCCATAGCTGCAGCTCGAGGCAACAGCCAACTCACCGAGGCCTAGTGTCAGCCTTACCAGAAGACTGAGATGCCTTTAGAAGAAGAATCAAATGTTGCGTCTGTAAAAACCTTCCAGACTGTTGAATCGCTAGTTGAAAATGTGCCATAAAATGTTGTAAATCATTTTTAAAAGTATGTCTACACATTCGAATTTTACCTCAGATCTTACAAAAAAGAACTGGCATTAAATAAATACAACGAACTAACATCGGTTAACATAAAAATCGGTTTAAAATCCGTTATGATCCCATGTCATGATGTTAGACTTCATGGTCCAGTCCTCGTTCCATGTGTTGCTTGCCCTTCTTTCTATAACATTTAGTATTCCACTGCATTCCCTGGAGAAAGAAGAAATGAAATTATGTCATCAACAGGAAAACAAGGCTCCGAAGAGAAGGACTGGACAAAAACAGATAAAAGTTAAAAAAAAATGGGGTTTAACAAAAATATGGGGTTTAAAAATAATACTGAGGGTTGGAGCAGCATGATAAGATTATCCCATTTCCTAAAGCCTAACAATGAAATTCTGACACTTTATCGGGATTGACTAATAACAGCAGACTATTGAGCTTTTCCAGAGTCAAAGCCCTTTCTTGTAAATACAAATGGCAAGCTTTAACACATTGCAAGATTAAGAAACATATGGGAACACAAAAAATTGAGGTGGATATTCTTTATCTCAGACTTTACATTTACCAGATACTCCAGTAGTGATAGCCAGAAGCTTTCCTTTTGTTTTAGTGTTTATGGGAAGTCATTCTGAAGCTCTTAACAGAGTCTGAGCTATTTACCCCGAAGTGTTCCCACACTGCCGCAGAAGCGCTCCCTGAGGTTACTCACCTCTGAAAAACATGAGGAAACAGCTGCTCTGCTACATTTACAGCGCTTTTCAAACATACATCACAAACATTTAAAACCGTAAATATTCAAATCATTTTTAAATAGCATTTATATATATGCGTTACAATCTCATTCTAGAGGGAATTATATTGGTCCACAATGGGGTTTTTATTTCAGAAGAGAAAGAGATTTTTATTTGTGCATTTATTATATAAGTCAATTTTGTGAACTTATAGGACTATACTAGCATATAGAGAACCTCAAAGCTTACATACAGGGACTAATATTTGCAACACAATGGTCTGGGTTTCACATTGGTCAGGATTAGGCCTTAGGTCAATTAGGACATTTAAGTAGCTTTTATAAACATGCCTTAACAAACATTACTGGTGTGCGCCGTGTTCATCTAAGACAAAACGATGGCACTGATATGATGCAAGTTGCTTTTAGTTAAGACAACACAAAGTCTGGGACTCGGCAAGTCTTGTCCGTAAAACTGGGGTAAGTCTCATGATGACATTTATTGACATAAAAAAAGAACAAAAATGAATAGAATGTTAATAGGTGACTGTCATAAACAAGAACTGACAGTGGGTGAGGTGAAAATGATTGTAGTATCAGGTGAGAAGACATAATAAAGAAGATGATCCTGACGCCCAGCCTCACAGCCATTGATATGGATCTGTGAGAGTTTAGGGCTGACAATGGGACAACAGAGAAACGGGTCTCCAAAACATCAAAATGAACCCTTTGATCAGCTTCCCAAAGAAGTCCTCTGGATTCAGCGCTTTGTGTTTACAAGACGACAATGTTTAAGCTATACTAGACAGATTGTGGGCCACAACCTGTGCCAACACCAGACTCAACAGTGGACCCTTGTGGATGGATGATGGAAAAGATCAGTCTACATCCATCCATCATCGAACACAGTCCCAAACTCTATCTGGTGCAAAATCTGATTAATTGCTAAACCAAATCCAAAATATCAGGGTTCGATAGCAAACCAATTCAGATGAAACGGCAAGACCAGCTCAGAACAAACAGATGTACTTCAGCTGTGTGCGAATGTAGGTTTTACTCTCCTTACCTCAGCTGATTGATAGGATCATAAAATGAAAAATGATCATAAAATGCTCCATTTCTCAGCTGAAAATCTGTTTTGATTCTTACATTCGAAGATTTATTTGATGTTATGAAGATAAAAGAAAAATCTGGGTCAAGTTAGATATAGAAATTATGTTCCAATACATCTAACATGCTGAAATCACTAACACTTAAAGAAAAGCTTCCAGTTCTCCATCAACAAGTAAACCACTAAGGATATCAGTAGAAATAAAGAAGAATATCATAAACCACACAAAACACAATCAACACACACACACACACACACACACACACACACACACAACACACGTGTGTATTATAACTCGATCTAAAACAAAAACTAAATATACACTGTACAGATAAACTTTATTAATATAAAATAACTGGTATCTCTTGTCATGTTATTTTACCAATCAGTAATCATCAAATAGTGACTAGTATCTTTTTTCATTTAGTAGCCATGCATTAGAAAAAGAATAGACAGTAGTTCTGGTAGTCCCAAGTGTTACTGGTAACAAACTGAAATTTTCATTTTCATACAAAGATCTTGTATTTTTTAACTATTAACTTCTGACTCATATGACTAGTATTAAAATTGTTGAAGGTACGTATTTCTAAGTATTACTAATAAAAATTAAGGCGATTACTACATATTTTGTAGTAATTAGAAACTATACACAAGTTACTACCATCTACAGTATTCCAGGTTTACTAGTGCTTAATTTATTAGATACTAATGCCTATTTATGAGACACCAGTATTCAGCATCTATAAAATAACCAAATAAATTATACTAGTAACAACTGGAAGAAAAAGATTGTATGCACTGTAAATTAAAAAAAAAAAAAATAAAAAACTAGTACTCCTGGAGTACTTTGTACAAGAAATACTAGTAAAACTTTGGTTTAGGGTCCAATCCGTACTATTAACTGCTTATTAGCATGCATATAACTAGTTTATTGGCCTGTTTATCAGTAGTTTATAAAGCACATATTAATGTCTTGTTCTGAATGACCATATTCTACATCCATTACCCAATACCTAAACGTAACTACCTTACTAAATGTTAATAAGGAGTAGGCCCTAATTAGGAGTTTATTGAGGCAAATTTCATAATAACAATTAGTTAAAAGTGAGTGTTAGACCCTAACCTAAGTGACCAAAATACTATTTCAGGTTTCTTTGCTTCAAAAATGTACTTGCTGTTTCCATAATTGTTCATTTACCGTAGGCTACTAGCAAATTCTGAGTGAAAATAGTTTCTATACTACTATATTGCAGATATGCTCACTGAATATAAACCCAGCAGATCACTCAGATCATTAGGATCACACACCAGCTAAAATACCAAGGGCTCACTCTAAGCAAGGAGTCTGCTTTTATCTATTTTGCCAGCCGCAGCTGGAACCAGCTTCCAGAAGAGATCAGATGTGCTCCTACAGTTCACATTCAAATCCAGACTCAAAACACGTTTAGCTGTGCATTTAATGAATGAGCACTGTACCACTGTTCGTCCGACTGTTTTACTGTACTTTATTTATTTTTTTATTCTAAACGGTTTTAATTCTTATTTGTTTTGATTTTTTATTTATAAAGCACTTTGAAGTACCATTGTGTATGAAATGTGCTATATAATAAACTTGCCTTGCCTACACCATTTTTTTTAAATTAATTTAAAAAAGTTTAAAACAGGTAACGTTATGCGTTTAAAGCATAGGTTTAAAGAATAAGTACCTACTAGTAAATTTGGTTTAGATACGAGTAACCAGTGACAAATTAATGAAGTAGGCTAATGTAAAATGCCAGAGGCTAATTGAAAGTATATATATAGGCTATTAGTCGCTGTTGAAAAATACCAAGCGTTCAGTGAATAAGTATTGTGGTGAAATTGAAAAAGTTGCTAATTCCTACAGGAATGCTTACTAGCAAAAATACAAACACTAGTTTACACAACACTAGCCTACTACCAACACAATACACAATGGTTAATTTTAAGGAATAGGTACATGTTAAAATGGCTTGCCATGAACTGCAGTTTCATTTACACTGCTAATTTGCGCCCAAACGCAATTCAGTTGTATATTAATCGTTTTCTTCTCATGAATTAGGCTAGTTAGCTGTTTTCCAAGGTTATTTGTAAATGACAGAGCTAGTTGGGGTTGTTCCTGTATTATTTGTTTTGAAGCTAAAATATGTTGATGCCTGCAGAACTGGACAGGACACAGCATGATTTTTAACTATTAGAAACATTCTCACATGAATAATTCACTTTAATATTAAAAAATGTAGGCAAGCTGTGTACGAATTATTTAATTCAAATGTATGCCAACAAATTCGATTCTTTCGAAACACTCTTATTAGGTAACAGTTAATGGTTTCAACTTACCATCAGAGTTGATAACTCCTGGAATGACTGAATAAGAAAAATAAAACAAGCAGGACACCCCATGAACAAAAGATAAGAAGGAAACCCTCCGAAAAAGAGTCCTCAGTGGTTCATGATTCCGTCGGCGGCGCGTTCAGGCGTCAGCTGTGAGGCGCGCGCTCTCATATCAGCACTAAAAAAATGACAGACTCTAGGAAGAACCCTATGAGAGCCTGTGCTTGACCAATCCGGAGCCGGCGGTCTGGACGAATGTTTAGATACTGATACTGCTCCTTCCTGTGATCAAGTATCAGTCAAACTGCGAGTGCCATGTCTCTTGTTTGATTATCTGAAAGGAAACTTACAAGGCAGGAGTACAGTATTCAGATTAGCTAGTTTGTATTGACATGTAACTGAAAATATTTGCAATTTAGTTATTCAATTATTTTTTACTGATTTTCCAGACACAAGAATTTTAGTTTCTGTCTCACTATCGAATAATTATTAACAAAAAACCTGAAAGAACTCAATAATGAGTTTCTTTTTACAGTGTAGCAATTTTTATTGAATTACAATCATTTAAATGAAATCTGTCAATAATTAAAAAAATAAACAGACAGTTTCTCTGAGACTTTAGTACCACAGTTAAGCCAGACATACCGGTATTAAGGTCAATCTGGGTTTCATTCACACGTGACTGTGAAAGACAATAGGGATCTGTGCAGGAAAGCAGGCCAATTAATTGGTCTCATTCAGGACAAAATGCAATATTTTCCCCCTATGTAATGACTGACGTCATATCTAATCTTAGAAATGCACTAATCATGCCGCACAACACCCATCCTTTACAACAATAAAGAGCAAAAACTAAAGTCATAAACATCCACCATCTCCTTTCCTCAGACCTTTTGGCGGTTTGTAAATGACCTGTTAAAAGTGTTTAAGACCAAGTTAAGAAAAGCCTTCCAGTCAAATGGGAGGGCGACCACAATGCATTACAATGTTACTTGAATGACCAGTCCGGAAAGGAGATTAAAACCTCAAGTTGTTCATCTAGATTCATAAAGACCAATTAATCTATCTCTGAAAAATTAAAGCTGAAAAGCAATTTCTCTATGCTGAGCTAAAGAACTCATGAGAATTAAATGGCTAACTAAATTAAATGAACAAAAATGCAAAGAAAACATAACTAAATCATAAACATTTACACACCACAACTGATTCATTTAGGAGAATAAGCATTTGGATTGCTCTTCACATTTATTTATAAAAAGGAAAACATTTACCCTTTTTTTATTCAGATAATGCGCTCATAATTATAAAAGAAAAAAACCTAAACAAATGGCAGCAAAAGAGTTCAAGAACAGAAAATAAACTGGCATAAAGTAACAATCTAAAAGGCAACAGAGCTGGGGAAGCCTTTTGCTGTATTACATTCATATTAATGTGATGAAAGCTGGACGAAGCACATCAAACACAGACTGAAAGCAGGTCCATCTCAACATGCCGCTTTTTTTTTTTAGTAAATCAAGCTGATATGAGGCTCAGGTTCAAACAAAGATCAATCTGTCATTTACTTAAAATGAATATGTGATGATGGTCCAAAGGTAGACAGTAAGTACAGTAACTTATACTGTTAAAACCAAAGACGCACGTAATGTAAAAACGACTAAAGTTTGGAATTAATCTTAAACGCTTACCAGAGTAACTGCAGATTGGTCTTTCTCTCAATGTTTGAGAGCTAAAAATAAACTGCTTAGTTAAACACACACTGTAATTTGAATCAATATTATTTCAAACAATTCTAAATGCTCCTCAGGAATGGAAAAATTAAATACTCTATTAAAAGAATCAAAGCGTTTAGAAAATAAGAGACATCCCTCACATGAAAATGTTCATGAGAAATTCCTATGTTATCGTTATTGTTTTTATTTTAATGTCTTGTATTAAGTGTTATTTGCAGACAGGTGGGAAACATACTTTCATACTCATGGAAAGAGAGCGATGCCTGAATTCAGCACAGCTGGAAAACAGGATATATGTGACGATCAGGATTTCTCTCACTCACTCATGCAGACAATCTCTATAAATCAATTCTATTCATCCATATTAATGCACTGGAATGTAGCTTCATTTACATCTTCAATTAGTGCATGTAAGATGATTTTTGTGCTTTGCAAACTATAAAATGTGCAGGTATTGGTGCGCATAACATACTATGAATCACATATGATTATTCGTTGTGATAAATATCGATAAGACTTTCTTATCCTGAGAAAGAACATACCATTTTATTAGTACTGAAGGAAGTTAGCTTAACTGCATCACAAACCAGATTTCATTTTTGGTATACTATTTCAGACTAATACACTGGACAGTACATGCACATGTGCTGCAAATCTGTTGTAGTGTTTTCTACAGTATCTTACTGTTGTTGAGCAGCACTAATGTCATATGAAATGGCTCAAAAGGTTACATAAGCTTATTGCTGACCTCCCTATTTAATATGTAGTATTTCAAGCCAAGATCGGTCACAGTCGTAACATAAAGGCGCCCACGATGAGCTTTCAAAACAATCCCGTAGAAAGGACCACTTTAAAACCACTGACTGTGTGCTATTAGTGAATAACTCCTATTAGTGTACAATTCTCCTCTACTGAAGTGCTTCTCCAATAAAGCGTTTCAATTAGGCACTGCTTTGAGCAATCCGCAAGTCTCGCTCTTCTAAACAAGTTCAATTGTTGCATGTTGTGAATTAAGGTGAAGAACTTGCTCCAAATGCCTGTCTGGACGCAAGAACTCGGGGTGGCAAAAGGCACGGGGTCACAAGCAGGTCCACGCTGTTCCTCGAGACTAATTTCAAATCCACAGGCTCAGATCATCCACACTAAGAATTAGTAACCGGATGTGAAGTCCGTAGTGTTTTAGGGTCTCCCGACAGTGAGTTGAAGCACTATTGCCAAGGCAAACTGATTCTGCATTAGCAGCCGAGTTCCACTGCAGAGAATTTCCTTGATATAATCAATGTATCACGCCATATCAGCATATGCTAATGCAATTGTCCTTGTGATCGATGTAATATGAGTTTGTGCTAGGGTTAGGCCTGGATGATATGATGGGGTGTTGCACGCAGGTTATGCTGGAAATTTGTTGCATTGGTTTGACAATTTGTAAAAGGACATGTACTCAGGTCTCAAAATACTTGTAGATAGCGGTGACGTAAGTCATAACACTCTGCCAGTCTGGTCTTTCGGTATGGACCATGTCATTGATGTCCTAAAAGAGAAAGAGAGAGATAATTTAAGTGTATTTGAGAAAAGGCACATTATATCACATTTCAGCAGGAAAAATCAGTGAAACTCCAAGAAGATTGTTCACGATTTCAAAAAACTATTTGCAGACATCTCCAGTGATGTTTTAACTATTACACTTATTATTACTAGTGAACAAAATGTCTCTAATAATAAAAAAAGTAGTTTGTAAAAAGGAATTTGTAGTCTATCAAATTCCAGCCAAAATATTTTAGAGCAGAATACATAACAATTTACACTGCATTTATGTGATTAAAAATACAGTTAAAAAAAAAAAAAAAAAAAGTAATATTGTGAACTACTATTACAATTTAAAATATTGTTTTTCTATTTTAATACATTTTAAAATGTAATTTATTCCCGTGATGGCAAAGCTTCAGTCTTCAGTCACACAATCCTTCAGAAATCATGTGAGTCAGTTATGCATTTTTTTTAATCAATGTTGAAAACGGTAACACTTTACAATAAAGTTCCATTAGTTAATGGTAAATAATACACTTACTAACATTAACTAACAGTGAGCAATACATTTGTTACAGGATGTATTAATCTTTATTAACGTTGGATAAAACAAATACAACTGTTCATTGTTAGTTCATGCGAGCTCTGGTCCATTAAATAATATTAACATATACTGTACAACTTTTGATTTTAATAATGTATTAGTAAATGTTGCAAATAACATGAACTATAAATGAAAAACAATTCTAAAGCATTTAGTAATTTAAGTTAATGTAAACTAAATGTAGTTTGCTAATGTTAACACATTAAACCTTATTGTAAAGTGTTACCACTTTTTTCCGGATTCCTTGATGAATAGAACTTTTAAAGAACAGCATTTATTGGGAAATATTTTTTAACATTATAGTCATTAGTGTCACTTTTGATCAATTGTGTGTTTTTGCTGAATAAAAGTATGTTATTTAAAAAACTAAAACTTTTGAATAGTAGTCTCTGTTCAGTATTATACATTTGTATGACTTCTCCATGACTTGATTCATTTCTAGGACTTGCTTTAGCTTCAGTGCATGCTGAACATATTGTTTAAGTAGTTCACAATAAGGAAACAATTCTATATTGTGTGCTATAAGTAAACAGCGCTGGATGATAATGAAGTGTTCCCAGCTTTTCACCTGCTGTTAGCTTACAGGATGGGTGTGGATGACAGAAATGATGATAAACAGAGTGCCTTAGATCTGCATTAGGTCTTTGTGTACATTGCTCCAGTAAAACTCTCTGACTACTGAACATGCCCATTCGTGTGCAAACTACAGGGTTACTTCATCAGCTGGCCTGGATGACCTGTTGTAATAAAGCTAAAGCAAAAGACCTACTTACCAGAGTGGACTTGATGCCCACACTTTCCGCTGCTTGGAAGGCCAGAGTGAAATTTCGTCTCTGAAAACAAATAACTAGTTGTGAGATTAACAACAAATAATAAACCAAGATTAACCTAAAAAAATAACAAAGATCTGTTCTCATGGGCTTGATAAATCTTTAAAATAAATGCTACTTGGTTAGATATTTGTTATTTTTTAAAGTGTGTTTTAACTGTCTAAATACTATAGACATCATGACTATAAGGCAAAGTCATGATGCAGAACCAGCCGTGTACTTGCCTTGTCCTGACTGTTGAGCTCTTGATAGGGAATATGAGCTGGCAGGTATGTGTGAAGGACAGCGCAGAAGGCCAGTCCATCATTCCAGCTGCTGCTGAAGTTGGTAATGTCGATGTTCTGTGGAACAAATAGACACGACAGACTTTATATAAGCCCCTGGACTTTGCATTAACATGAACTAAAAACGTGAGATTATGAAATGTACGATGCAGTACATTTAAAACCAGATTATAGAGGGTTTCAAAGTCATGAAATGTAAGAAATTCAGTGGAACACATTCAATGAAACATTACCCCACAAACATTGCTAAATCTTCTCATCTTTCTGTGGTGTGAAGCAAATTTCCTGTTCATTGCTTCTCCCACAACCTCATTTGTGCTCGAAAGAGCAGAATAACATGTTTCAGATCCATTTCTACGCTGTCTTGAAGTCCACTTTTTACCTAATGTGTGGCAGAAGAGCAAAGAGCCTTTTTTTCTTGTCCAGCTCATATATTCACACATGTACTATAAGAACTACTAGTGATGCATCAGGAACATTAGTTACTGTGGCTGACATTTAATGCAGAATTACTTTTACACAGAAGTACATTTTTTCAAAACAACATTTTCTAGGGATAAATAGGGACTTTTGAAAGGAATAAAACAGCTTCTTTTGTTCCTACATTATCTTTTGCTTATATCTAAAATGAAAGCTTCTTGTGATTCCTCTTCCGTTCCACTTTGATAGTCATCACATTTTTATCAGCTGTGATCACGGCTAGTAGTTTCACATGTGGGTAAAGTCTTGGTGGTAAACATCGACTAACCCAACCAGAAAAATATTTACTCTACTTCTCTAAAATATGTGTGAGGTAACAGTAAGCTTCATTTGTTTATGATGTGCTGACTTTTCAAACTTAGTAATGTGTAGTAGGAAACTACTGAAGTTGAAATTTAAAAGTGAAGAAAAAAACATGTTCACAAACCAATAAAATATTTATTTAAGGCTTTATGTTGCTACTTATTTAAAAACAAAAATGTCCAGATGATGCACATTCAACGAGTTTGTTCTCAGAAGTGCTGCTGACGACCCCGTTTTGCGTCAAGTGCCATTTAAAATGCCAGAGAAATTCAGCGAACTTCCTGGTGAGGATATTGATAAACAGTGACTATGACAACCACACAAGCTTTTGTGGAAGAGAAAGACCTTGTTTGAGTTGGAAACAGTATTTCACTGATATCTGACCGGGATTTTTTTTTATATAAAATGGCTATTATTCTGTGGACAAAGATGTCATCTGAGATTTGGCAAGATTTAAACTTCCAAGGATGCTCATAATTAATTGGTTAACGGACAGTAAGAATTTTGACCGATTAATACTATCAGTTAAACGGTTTAAAAAGTAATTTTTCTAAATATTTTAAAACGTTTGCTGCATGGTTAAAAACTATGCTACATATATTACATTGTGTTTTTTGAGATAGAGAAAACAGGTATTATTATTACATTCAGAAATATATAAATAAATAAACAGACACAATCATTTTGAAAATATACTACATACATACATACATGCATGCATATATATGTATATTGTGCTTCTATTTTACATGTCAGGGAACCAACCTGATAGCCCTCGGTTTTCTTCTGACACCATCTCAGCAGTGCATTTCTTTTCGAACCACCATATTCACGAGCCAAAGCAGACAGAGGGTCTTTTCGCTCCTCTCTAGATGGATAAACAAAACAATAATGACTGTTTTAGCAACCTTGTTATTATTGAACTCAGAAAAAGCATTCCAGCAGTTCAGATTTATAGCATATAATATTTTGAACAGGTCAAAATGCATGTCCATTGATCGCCATTACATTTATATGAGAAGCGAAACAAAAGTGTATATGATACAGCATGTGTGTAGTTAGAGTCAGTTTTAGGCAGGTGCGTACCGAAGGCGGCTGCGAGCTGTGGGATTGACGGAGGCAGTGGGGGAGGAGGAAGATGACAGGGAGAGAGGAGGTGCAGAAGAGCCCATGGCTATCAGAGAGGAAGATGGGCCGCCATCAGGAGTACTGATATCCCTCTTCGCCTCTTCGCTGCTTCTCCGAGACCCTAAACAGTGGAGAAAGAAAGAGTTTGATAATCATTTGGGTAACAGTAGTCCCTACTCTTTTGGTTTATACTAGTGGTATAAAACTCATTGCTGTATTACATGTCACATGCATCAATAATGGAATTGAATAACTGATTATATGTATTATAATAATGTCATGTATTATGTGTTCATCTGCTCTTTTAGTAATCCAATCTACTTCCTGCATGGATGCATTCATTTAATTTTCCCTCCAGTTGCATCAGTGTCTTCGGAAGATGAAAATAATTATGAAAAGTGTCATTGTCAGAAGAAATACCACCCTAGTGAATGTACACTAGTACACTACTGTTCAAAAGTTTGAGGTTGGTAAGATTTAAATTTAAGATTAAATACAGTAAAAACAGTAATATTGTGAAATATCATTATAATTTAAAATAACTCTTTTCTATTTGAAAATATTTTAAAATGTCATTTATTTCTGTGATGGTAAAGCTGAATTTCTAGCAGCCATTACTCCAGACTTCAAGTCACATGATCCTTCAGAAATCATTATATTATCCATGATTTTTATCTTTTTCTGTTTGTATTCGTTAGATTTTAAATGGCTCTGAGCTTCACCTGTGATGGTCTTTGATGTGTCCATGCTCGATACTCTCTGAAGAGCTGAAGTGGGACGACTGCCATTGGCTGCTCTCAGTAGATGCTCAGCTGAAGACAAAGAAAGACAGAGATATAATGTCAGAATCGTGATTTTAATATCTCTTATCGGTTAATCTGGGAGCTAAATAGAACTCTGGCGATTCTAGGGAAAAAAACTATGAAAGAAAAGAATGAATGCTGCAGTCTACAAACACACAATGCTAAATTGACATATCGACAATAAAATGTTATTGCACATTGAATCAATGACAATCAAACGCTATTACAAATATAATCAAAGAAATATATCTATAAAATTGAAAGGAACATTAGAGGTTAAAAAAACTAAAGTTGACAGCCAACAAATCTCAATAGCTGTAAAGGGTCAGAGGGGGAATCGATCGCCCCCACATGAAAGTCATCCCACCAATCATAACACTGTCATTTCCCCAGAGGATGATAAGAGTTCCTGGTAAGCAGCCGGACGTCTAAAAAACAAGCATGACATAAAGGGCTCTATGCCCTCTCTTGCACGTTCACAAACACAGACTGCCACTCTTTCCAGCATAAGAGTGGGCATTAAAACCCACTCTTATTTGTATTTGTTCAAATAAGTATTTGTTCGTACTTAGTGTATTTTCACATGAGTTGTCACATCTGAGGTCACTATGAGTTCAGTGCTGCTTTTGCGGGAACATAAACTTCTAGTGTTGGGAAAGCAAATGAAAACTACCTCCCAGATCTAAATCCTAGGACATCCACCCCGTTACGACTTCTGGAAAATGGGGATGATGGGATTCACATTATGCATGCGATTTTTGTTTTTGCAATGGGTCATAAGTCATAAAAAAGCAGCCATTTGATCTTTCACCAGGTCAGGGTGGAGCGGCACAACAGGCTTCCCACTCCTTTTGACTAATGCATTTCCAGTTTTCTGTTGTTGTGATTGTTAGAAAAGTATTTTAAAAAAATTGGTGTTAATTTGGGTTTTGTTTATGCATTTATATTTTTGTGTTATGCGTTTTTATTTTTGCAATGAGTGTAATTTGTTGTTTTATTTATGTGGCATCTACACCAAATATCCTCTTGTGGCCAACATAGTATACTTTGACTTTGATACTTTGTGACTGTAATTTTTTGCACTGTTATAACTTTAAACAGCACATTAGCAACACAATGCATTTCCTTATTCCACTTTCATCAATTCCATGACAAAAATGTTGTACTCTTATTCTTTAAATTAGATGTTAGAACATGTTAGAGATGACCGACATTGGCTACTGAAAGGAAAAGCTGACATGACTTGAAACAATAAAACAAAAAGGTAATAAATCAATGGGTGTACTGAAAATAACTACAAAAAATGATCAATAAGGACCATTTGAAAGTACAGAAAAACTTTAATAGTTTTTGTTACCTGGCATGCTGATGTCTGTGTAGCTGGGTCTTTTGTCAGTAAGCGAGGAGAGGGGCTTTGCAGCGGACATGGAACCAGTGATGGAGTGTCTCTGTAGGTGATTAACATAAACGGTATTTAAATCATCTTTATTATATTCGGCATGCATTTATTTTATCAACTGGTCTGATCTGAACCAAAGATAACAGTGTGACTGAATAACGACCGCAGAGTCACTTTAGGTAAGGCAGGATTATGGCAGGAAGGAAGTCATAAAAAGATAAATATCTCAAATAATCTACACCACTACTGAGATAGATTCATATCTCCGTTTCATTTAAGAGCTCCACATGTGCTTTTCTGCACTTGAAAAAAAAAGAATTGTAGCTTTTATAAGCCTTAGCATCTGATCCTCGTAAAAGGTCTCTTTTCCCTTCATTACTTCTGCTAGACAGGTTACACATCCACAGCTAGATTGTGGCCAGCTCGAGTTAAATCCGTTTCGCTCCTTTTCCCTAGAACGCTACTCGATTTCAACATCAATCAAAAGTAGCAGCAGACTGCAGCTCACATCTCAGAAGGATATGACTTTAGATCTATTTCCTCTTTGTCTGCTGTCCTTATCTCACCTCTCACTACCTCCATAATGCCCTGACAATCTTTCTTATATAACTTCAGTGCTGAACATTTTTAAGGGTGTCACTTTGATAAATGCGGTCAATATCAAAAACCATTTGCGATCACCAAGCGTTACACTGAGGTGACAGATGAGGTTGGGATTAGTTTCATGCACTGTGCACGGTTTGCAACGTGAGCTTTGTTGTTTAAGCACCTTTGTCAAGCAAAGATCATATCCTCCCACAGATTGCTGCTTTTAAATTACATATCACATTATATAACTAAAGGTAAAATAGTAAAAAGACTAAGTTTTGACCATTCATTTGACAGCTTTGTGGTTTTCTTTACCTTTCAGTTCACAAGCTAACAGCTCAGACTACTAGTCAAGAAAAACTTCTTAAGAAAAACTTCCCCTTTGCGTTTTTTTTTTTTGATAGCCTTAGGTTTAGCACTAGCTTGGCATAGCATTAAATTGTTTCAAATGCTCTTTTGCTAAGCTAAAAAAAAGTAGTCAAAAAATGTTTACAGCATGTGCTACATCTTTTGTGTGTTAAGTTAGCCCTTGGTTAGCAAGCTAACAGCCTAGCTTATTAGCCATAACGCTGACTGCTTAAGAGCTCTTCTTATTAACTAGAACAAAATTAATTCATTTTCCATTGTGTTTTCTATTAACCTTCGGTTAGGAAACTAACAGTTCAGCTTAATAGCTTGGCATAGTGCTAACTGCTTAATAAATAAAAGCCCCTTTGATTAGCTAGAACAAAACATCATGACAAATAAAACATTTCCCTTTTTGATTTTAGTTAGCCTTCAGTTAACATGCTAACAACTTAACTTACCAACTTAGCATAGTGCTAAACTGTCAAGAAAGCTCTTTTGACAAGCAAGAAAAAAGTGTCACAACAAATTAAACATTTCCTGTTCTTTGCATTTTTCAGTTAGCAACTTAGCATAGTGCTAAATTGTTAAGGAAAGCTTTTGATGAGCTAGATGATAAAGTGCAACCTTTTTTATAAAGCATTTAGGAACGGAGGACCAGGGTCTTGCATTACTGGAACCCAAAAACGTGTTGAATGTTTGACATCCAGACAGCATCAGAAGTGACGGCTACACTAGAAATAAAACGTAAAGGAAACCAAGCTATCCCACAATGGAAATTCTACAGTTCTCATGAATGAGCCGATGCTGTGAGAACTGTCAAGAGGCCCATGAGGAGGAGGAAGTGCTGCTATCTCAGAGGTTTCCGAGGTTCAACAAGCAGGAAAAGAGTCAGAATGCTACTTTTTGACCTTTACAATGAAAACAACTCTCAGCACTGCATAATATATTATGTGTTGTGTAACTCTTAGGGCCCGTCCACACGAAGACGCGTTTCACTGTATACGTATACATTTTTTATCGTATTGGCGTTTCGTCCACACGGATCCGGCGTTTTCGGAGAGTGAAACCGCTATTTTTTGAAACCGGGTCCCAAAGTGGATAAATCTGAAAACGACGCCCTTGCAGTTTCGTGTGGACGGCCTATCCGTATATTTTGTGAAACGATGATGTCATCACCCCACGTGTCGACTAGTCAGACACGCTAAATCAGTAGCCATAGGCCTACCAGCAAAAACAACTGCGACTACTTGCTTGAGTTCATGCTTCAGAAGCTACTCGAGCCTCTTTTATTTATTTATTTGTGTATTTATTTTAATTATTTTATTGAATTTGATTATTATTCAAAAAACGCACCTCTGCCCCTTCATGCTCTGCTGCGTGACAAGGCGTTCGCTCCGACATTACATTTCTCTGTACTGTAGGCCTAAATGTTGTAGCCATTAAAGAAAAGTTAGTTTCATATTTATGATTAAATAATGTTATTTTTTTCCATTTCATATATGTTGATTAGGCCCTATAAGTGAACAGCGTGACTGAGTAAGATGCGCAATATCGAGACACATCATTTTGACCACTTCATTAAGTTTTGTTTTGTCTTCATTAAGTTTTGTTTTGCCTTTCTTTAAAGTGAATTTCGTTTTGTAAAAATTGTATCTTAATTTTAATCAATGTTTTATTAACGAATTGCATGGATAGCAGACAATAGCCTATATAATCAGGACATGAGGCGCCGACGCAATATAAATTGCAACGCACGAGAACTGGAGCTTGTCTCATAAATGAACAGAAACTCAGAAATACCTATATCTAAGCTTTTAATGTCTACTTTTAAACAAAACAATTCAAAAAGAAAAGTAACAGACAACTCTAATAATCCGTATGAAGTGTGCATTTCTCTCTATAGGCACCTTCAAAACACTGTGAAGGTGGCGAGTCAGCATCGTCACACAAAACACTAGTTTATTAATAAACAATTCAAATGTCTCCTTGCTATAGGCTATTTGACACATTCATAATAATTAGGCTATTTGCCGTTTTTTTGTGGCAAGCTTTATGCGTCTGCAAACTAATCGACCATCGTGACTCATCCTATAAATGGTACAAAATAGGGATGACTCATCCCTATTTTGTACCATTTATAGTTTTTCATATTGTTCAATAAAGTTCTTGGTAAAAAAGAAAAGAAGCTACTGTGCCTAATATTACTGTATATTATTGTATACAGCGCGCAAGGTTTATGCGCAAGTCTTCTTCTCTGTTTTTAGTGTATCTGTGTCAGAATTACAGCCCCTCGTACTGGTCTGGCATATATACTACACCGTTTTCAGTCGGTTTCAGTGGTTTCGTGTGGACGCAGATATTTCTTGAGACGACCCCGTGTTTACGGAATTTTTTTTTAGAACGAGGGAAAAAAAAGATCGGATAGGGAACGCACCGGCTTCGTGTGGACGTGGCCTTAGCTACCTGTATCGGTGAGACAGCAGCAGCGGGCGGGGTCTTCATAGGGCTGGGACTGAGAGGTGTGCGGGGTAAGGGGGCAGTCGGGGTCGTGGTCGTGGTTGTGACAGCAGCAGCTGCGGCAGCAACTGCAGTAGCATTAGCTCCAGGACCTGTGGCCACACCAGAATAGACTAAATGAACGTTCTGAGAAAATTAAAGATTCTCCATAAACATGAAACTTATAGCAATGCTTAACAATGGTGTGATACCTTGTGAGGCACTGTCAAAGCTTTTGATGAGAGTTTTGACGGTGGGAGATGGCTCGGAAGATGTGGAGGGGCGGCGACTCAGTCCCATGCCCTGCCTGAGTGCAGCCAGGTCCCTCTCAACGGCGTTCATGTAGTTATACACACGTCCACGTTCCTCGTCTTGCCTTTGACATAACACAGAGTCACATTTTCAACATGGATACTCTGTCTACTCACAGACAGGAAACTCTTTATTAAATTTAAATAATTGTGTGACCCTCATCTGCTACATATAGGCCTTAATATAATTTACCCAAACATATGTGCTCACCGATAATTAAACCAAGGCTGTTCTAATACCGGTACAAGAAGCTTTTCGCAATAACATTTACTAGTACTGGTACTTTAAGAATGAAAGCGTTTTAATAAAAGAGCTTGGTTTCCACTTCCTGCAGGCACACTGGTTGTTGAAAAATTTTAGATAATATCCATTGCCTAAAGTTACTGACACGTTAGAGCGATAAAGAAACATGCATGAATGAGAAAAAGCACAGGACCTGCTTCATGTTAAAAAGAGTTAAGTGCAATAAGCCTAAAAAAAAAAAAAAGGACTCGCACACTCTAAGCCGTCGCTCAGACAGCATGCAATCTCAAATTCAGATCTCTTTCACAGCTTATTGTGCTCGAAGAGTCAAATACACACACAATTGTGTCTAAATGCCCATCTTGGCGAGCACTCACATAAATACAGTTGGTTATATGACTTAATTGAAGTGAACATTTGGGAGAAAATAAGA
Source organism: Chrosomus eos (assembly GCA_036326025.1). NCBI lineage: Eukaryota > Metazoa > Chordata > Actinopteri > Cypriniformes > Leuciscidae > Chrosomus > Chrosomus eos. The sequence continues at coordinate 21,367,038 of CM070836.1, forward strand.
TGTGTGTCAATACGATCCGTGCATTAGGCCTTAAAGTGACAGCAGCCTAATATACTGTACTTAACTGCTGCTGTCTGTATCTATAATGTTAATCAAACAATAACAACACAAATCACTCACTTTTCTTCACTGAATAACACCAAAAAGAGTGGACAGATAAAGTACAACATGTTTCTGGATCAACATCTTTGTTGATCCTGGAACAACATTCCAATCAACCAATCAGAGGGACAGGTTTACAGTTTATGTTAAGTTAAGGCTTACAACCAGGGTTAGGTGCCTCTGCATAATTGTTATACACATAACATTTCCCTCTGATTTTAGGGATACGTTATGGGTAGGGTTAGGTTTAGGGATAGGACTAGGGTTAGGAGGGTTTGATGGTCAGTCGAATGTCCATTTTTTGGACAAGAATGTTGTTCCAGGTTCAAAAAAAATGTTGAACCAGGAACATGTCTTACTTGGCAAAATCAAGGTGACCCTGTAGGCCCAGCTGTATCATAGGCTACCAGATGATCACCATAGGCCTGTGTGGTGGCACTGGCATGCAATTTATTTTTAAATGGAAGGAAATGCTCAAAATAGCAGGGCAGGTATACACTGGTAAAGTGAGACATTTCAAGGTTTTTTATTTAAAGCCCCTGTAAAGTCAAAATTAAGTATGTGTTCTGAGTTTGTCACACCACAGAAAAATGTGTTATTAGTCACCCAGCCAAATTTGAATGATAAAAAAAGCCAGCAAGTACATAAAATAAGCTATCAAAATCTTGAAAAAATGAGCAGTAATCTCTGCTCTCAAACGGTGGGGGCATGTCCGCTGGCTGCGCTGAAACCACGCCCACTCGCGGGAAAGCTGCCGACCGTCGCCACACTCAACTCTCCAGCCGGAATGGATGCTCGCACGGTGGGCACGCACTGCCGATGATGGCACCAGTTGTCGGCGCGACGGGAGGATCAATGCCGAGGCGGGAGTCGGTTCGGCCCCATTCACCACCAGTAACAGCGGATTATCAGTGATTCCCAGTTGTCTCCGACGAAAGTTTCTAAAACTATTCCGTGTAAAATGATCACTTACAGAGGCGGGTTTTGGCGGTGATCCTCAGCTCTCTCCATCAAGGTGGCTCTTCACAAAATTAATCCACTTCTTCTTGATGTAATCGTTTTTTCGGAAATTTAAATAAGGACACCGATCTGTTTTGTACGTGATCCGGTAATCGCATCCAGGTACTACGCATTTCTGTGACGAAGGCATAGCTAGCTAGCAGTCTGTAGGCTGTTACTAATAATAGTCCAGCAGCTCGAGGGGCTCCAGTGCGTGATCAAGTAGGGGCTTGTCCAGGAGCTCAGGGGCTCCAGTGCGTCATCGAGCCCCGTTTTAGCCCCGCCCAGAAAATCCGGAAAATAGCAACGGTGAAAAACTGTTTAACGGTCTAACTCCACAATTCAGTACTTCACAGTTCACAGTCTTTGTAATATGTTTTAGTGATACATTTCTAACATTTATAATGTGTTTAGAATTTTTTTTTGAAATTGCCTTTACAGGGACTTTAATAAATGAAATAATGAATTCTAAATTCCATGTGGGTATTCTACTATTCAATTACTTTTTCCTGTTGTTTTTGTTTTTTGTCGTGGTCTCGGTTTAGTAGTAGTATTGAGATCGAAGTTTGCTATCGTGACAACACTACAGAAATTCATTCTAGAATTGCCTTCTGGGATTATAATAGAAGGCAATTCTAGAATGAATTGTGATAGGCAAATATAATGATTTTCTGAAACCGAGTTTGAAGCAAGATTTAAAAACAATAGGATCAAGTTTTGTCACTGAGTAGTGTACATATTGACCACCAGCATAACACTATGTCCAAGCTTTTAACACTTACTTGCGGTTTTTAACTTCATCTAGTTCTTTGCCCAACTTCTCGTTCTTCTCTTGGGCTTCTTGCAGGCGGCGCCGTAAGTCACCAATCTCCTCCTGAGCTTCTGACTTGATGTCGTTAGCAATGACCACAGCAGTCTGCAGATCCGCTTGGAACTGACGCCACTCTGCAGACTCTTCCTGAACATAAATAAATGCACAAGCAGAGGCACAAGATTAGTAAGAATAATGTTAGACATGCACAGACATTTAATGAATGTAATTTTTTTTAAATGAAAATAAATGTATTTAAATGTAGTGCAAAAGGTATATTTAAAATAAAATAAAATAAATGAAAATGCAAAAGAACCGTAAAGTATATTCATATGAAAGATGTGGACATAAATGGGTTAAGTCAAACATGAATTAACAAACAATAAAAATGGGCTCATGTCCACAAAGAATTTATGTTAGATGAATTTTCTCTGGTAAGAAATTAAGATTTTGCAGTGGTTTTACCCTAACGTAACACTCAGAAGCTGAGGACACCCTTTCAAATGATGCCAGTCTCTGAAAGCCGGGTCCTCAGATGACTAGATGAACTGCCGCCCTTGCCCTCACTTACCCTAAGTTTACGATGCAGTATCTTTATCTCTCTCTCCATGTCATGCTTCTGATCCTGAAGCTTTTTCATTGAATCTGCCAGGAAACCGGAAGGAGAGCGAGTGAGCATGTGAACTGAGGGCATAAAGGGTTCGTATGTGGGGAAAAGGAAAAAAATGCACTGTAGAAACAGTGATTATGAAATAAAAGCATTATGCATTCTAAAATGTCACCACAAAAGATAAAAGGTCATTAAATAAACAATATAATCTATCCTTACAATTTCCACTGATTTTGTCAACTGTAGCAGTCAGGTGATGTTAGAAAAACATTAGGTAACACTTTATTTGAAGGGGTGTGCATAAGACTGACATGACACTGTCATAAACATGACATAACACCTGTCATGAACATGAAGGAGTCTTTATGAATGTTTATGACTGTTGTCATTAAGTGTCATTCGGTAAATTATGACACTTTTAATGCAAAGTTGACATTGTTTAAAATGTCTTTGTTATGACAACTTGACATTAACAAAGACAAAAAATGTCTTTGTTATGACAACTTGACATTACCCAAGACAAAAAATGTCTTGATTATGACAACTTGACATTAACAAAGACGGAAATGTCTTTGTTATGACAACTTAATATTAACCAAGAAATCATAACCTGTCAACCTGTCACAAATATGTCATAACAGGTCTAATTATCAAACTTCAAGCATTTTGCAGTGTAATAACCCTTAATGACATCTTTATAACTAGTACAATGTGTTCCACTTTACTTGAGGACAAGTAAAATATTCATGACACAGTTATAATGGTGTCATGACGGCCAAAGTTGTCACAGGTTGACAGGTTATGATTTCTCGGTTAATGTCAAGTTGTCATAACAAAGACATTTCCGTCTTTGTTAATTTCAAGTTGTCATAATCAAGACATTTTTGTCTTGGGTAATGTCAAGTTGTCATAACAAAGACATTTTAAACAATGTCAACTTTGCATTGAAAGTGTCATAATTTACCGAATGACACTTAATGACAACAGTCATAAACATTCATAAAGACTCCTTCATGTTTATGACAGGTGTTATGTCATGTTTATGACAGTGTCATGTCAGTCTTATGCACACCCCTTCAAATAAAGTGTTACCAAACAGGTATTATTTATTGACTGTGGTTTCATACTACTAACAAAATAAATAAGTGAACCATGTTCTTGAACGATGGGCACCATCATGTGGTCATATGAGAAAGATACACCAATTACAGCCTCTCCTAGTTTTGAAAAACACATGCGAAAAGACTACCTGAGAGAAGTTTCTCTGAGTCAGGATGTACAGCTTTTTAATCAGCAGGGAAAAAAATCATGTTTAAAATGTAGGCTACCAGTGTTTCAGCAGGAAACTAGATATTCACAAGGAAACTTGTTTTCTCTCTGTGAAATAATCAGGTACTTCTTACTTTTGAACAGATACAAATTATGATCACTATGTCTATACATTTTCAGGTGTTCTCTACAACTGCTCATGGACACTGTAACACTTTATTTATTTATTTTCCTGTGCAACTGGTATCATCCATTTTAGATCTACCTGCCCTTAAATGGCATGTAAAAAATAAACTGGTTGGTTGCTTTACATGTAATAAGTTTCCCAACCCTGTTCCTGGAAGCACCCCAACTCTTCCTAATCAAACACACTTGAAAAATCACCTCAACAGCTCATTAGTAGAGACTTCAAGACCTAAAATGGATGGGTCAGATAGGGGTGACATCAGAAATGTGCCCTGTTGGAGTACCTCCAGGACTTGGGCAACACTGATTTTGACAGTTTCTTCTTGTGTAAGTGGGTGGTTCTTGATCAGAATAAGTTGCCAAACAGATCAGACCTTATACTGCAAGACTATGCTGAACAGTTGCAATAAATGTGTTTAGGTCAGGGGAGGAGCAAAATCATCATGTGCAAATCAAAATCTGTCAAACTCACTCTCTAGGTCGCTGATGATGAGGTTATCGTGAAGTTTGACGGCTCTGTGCTGCTCCACTTCATCCTCCAGCTCAAAGATTGACTCCTTCATGTCTCCGATCTCCGTCTCTTTCTCCTGCATGTCCTCACGTTGCTTCTCTAAAACCCTCTTTTGATCGGCCAACTCTTTCTGCACCTCGCTCTGGAAGTCCCTGTACTCGGCGTCCAGCTGGACCACCACAAGAGGAGAGATGGACTAAGTACTCAAACAGGCCCCTAACAGTTCTTAAATCAACTGAACCAGTGCTCGTGCTCACCTTGTTGAGGGTGTCCTGGAGACATGCTACCTCAGTGCGAGCGTGGCCCAAATCATCCTGTAGTTTGGAGGCTTTGACTTCAGCTTCCTCCTTGTCCAGCCTAACCCCCTCCAGGAGTTGGTGGATATCGCTCTTATCTCCGGCATTGTGGATGGAGTAGAGCTCAGCGACCTTCTGCCTCTCCTGCTCCAGTAACGCCCGACAGCGGCTCAGCTCAGCCTGATCTGTGTTGACTGCAGCTTTACACTCCTCCAGCACCGCTGCCATGCCGGAGCGCTCCTGCCTTTCCACCTCAAGTCGCCGGTCCATGTGATGGTTGCGCTCCTTCAGCGCTGCAATCACACTTTGAGCATCGGCGTTATCTTGCTCGGCCATTTTTAGAGTATTGCTCAGATGTTGCTGCACGCCCAAGAGCTGCTCACGCTCAAATCGAGCATTATCTGCAAGCTCCACATAGCGCTGCTCCAGCTCCATGTATCGGCCACTCTTGATGTCTTCGTCTACCGAGTAGGCCACACCGTGCTCGTCCAGGAGTGAGCGGAAGTACTCGATCTGACGGCCGCAGTGCTCCAGTTTGTCGCTCTGTTGGCAGAGTGAATCCATAAGTAGAACCTTTTCCTCTCCCAGGCGTTCATTTTCTCCGTTTAGCTCCTGCGTGATCTGTTGCAGGTCGGCCAGTTCCTGGAGAGTGGCTTGGAGCTCCTCGGCTGTGCTGTGTTGGTTCTCCTCCATCTGGTGAATACGCTCTGTCAGGCACGCCACAGACACCTCGCTGGTGTTCCCACTGCTCCCCTTTCGAGAGGAATTGCGACATGCCGGGGCGCCACCTTCAGACTCGGAGGACGACGAGGAACCGCAGCCTGAGGGAGCATCCAAGGCATCGTCACTTGAGGTCACTGCTTGGTAGACCTCACTGGACTCGCTGTCTAGGTTGTCCGTTGAGCCACTTCGCTGGCCTCCAGTAAGGAGGTCCTCCATGGAGCCTGGTGCTGATCCCTCCACAGAGGAGGCCACAGTGGCACAGTCTCCATGACCTCCACCACCTCCAGAAGTGGAAAGTTCAGGACTGGTAGAGGGAAAGGCAAAGGTCTTCTCAGCCCCATCCAGTCTCTGCTCCAGTGAAAAGCCCAGAGCATTGAGGCGGTCCTTCAGCATACGGTTTTCATTCTTAAGCAGGTTGAGCTCTCCACGAATGGCCTGGTTCTGTTCCTGCAGGAGCAGCAACGTTGATTCCACATCTGCAGCTGTGATCACTGCAGCCGCCTCCCTCTCGGTGGCCTCTCATCCTCCACCTCTTCCTAGGAGTACAATAACATCACGGTGAGTGCTTTCTTATGTCTATTCTAAAGTCTTAACAATCAGTTCTATCACATCACAGATGCACCAACACTACTCACTGGTACTTGCATCACCACATAAATACTTAAACTCACTATCTACATCCTAAAACAATTATACAGCTGACCAATTATTTGCCATATTTTTTAAATCATAGAGATATATTTTAATCGAGTCAATATGGAAGCCTTTTTCCACCTCTGAGCAACAAAACAAAAATTTAATAAAAAGGTCATTCAAAATGTGAATATATCACATTATTGCAACTTAATGTCTTGCAATGTGACTTAATACTCAATGCTATCTTGTAATTGCAACACTTAATACTATCTTGTAATTGCAACAGTATATCTCATAGCATGGCTTTATATCTCATAATTGCATCTTATTGTAAACTTCAGCTCACAATTAAATTTTTAATGCAGTAACAGGTGGAAATTGGCGCAAAGTTATGCCCAAAACTGCATTTTTATTTGGTAGATTGAAAAAAATATATATATATTTTTCACAATTACAGTAACGTACTGCATTTAGGCTGTAGCAGTTTTTTTATTGCAATGCCGCTGCTGGATCTACAGTGCCACAGAACATTATAAAAAGAAATTATATTTTACCTGGGTTGTGAGACTGCAGTCTGAATTTAATGTGATAAAATAAAAAGATTGGGTACCACAAAGTAATTCATAGACAATTCATGTTATCTTTGCTGGCTACATGCATCTGACTCTCTGGATCCTTAAATGGTAGTTAAACATTATTCCATTATGGACACACTCACAAAAGAGTTTTGTTACATTAAAATTGTATTTCAATTTCATGGAACATTACACTATGTTATAAACATAGTGTCTTGTCTATAAACATGTCTTGTTTTGTTTAGTATATGTATGTAGTTAGAACAAAATGATCTAATGATCATGAAGCAATATTATAATAAGAAGATAATCTAACCTCAGGCAGTCCCAGCTGAACCCTCATGTCCCTCAGCTCACCCCGTAGCTGTAGGATTTCCACGTCTTTGCTCTTGGACAGACCTAACAGATTTTTCACTTTGGCCTCCAGGGCCACTTTATCGTTTAGCTGACCGTCAGACTTCGATTTGCTCATGCGGCACTCTGAGTCTGAGGTTTGGGCCAGTCCACGGGAATGTCTAGGCTGGGCTCGATCAGAGGCACCAGGGAATGACTGCTTCTTACTGCTGGAGTTTCTGGAGTTTCGTAAACGGTCTCGTGAGGAGTTTGACTCCTTGGAGGTCGTGGATGATGTCCGTTTACCAGATGGGCCTTGTGAAGACAATGACACATATGTGAACAAATGAACAAAATGCTATACCTCACAATGCTGAAACTTCATCTGTTCAAAATGTAAAACCAAATGTGATCAATGTGAATTTACCTGTAAGTTTCATGTCTTTACCAAGATTTTACAGTTTATATAGTCAGCCGCCAAAATATTTGCTGTATGCAAAGGCTTAATTCAAAGTGCAAATTGTGTGATAAAGAGGCAAAAAAGAGACACTTCATTGCTTGTGATCAAACTGATAATGTATTTTTAATAATTGTTTATCTTTCCGATTAAGTTGTTTCATTGCAATGTCCATGGCTGCTTATTATTTAAAATGGGATATTGTGAAATAAATTTAACTAAATGTTTAATAATATTGTGTATTTTATATTATATGATTATTGTATCATATCATATATTAAACTGCTTTAAATATAACCAAGATGAACAAAATATTTTAATAATATTGTGTATATTATATGATTATTATAGCATATAATATTATATTAATAAATATGTTATATTTATATTAAAATTACCAAGTTTTTTTTTATTTCAATGAAATGAATGTACTATATTTTAGCTAGAAGATGGTTTTTATTTAATATATAGGCTAGTATTTTTAGGGGGTTTTATGGTACTAAATCATATCTATGCAGATTTTATGGTACTAAATTATATTTTTGCAGTAGTTATACATATATAAACTTTTTGAACATAGACCTGAAAATGAAATTTCCCATTTAAATTGTCATAAATCTTGAATGTTATGGAGCACAGACTTAAGTTTGGTGTTTTTTTTTAAGAAGACACATGGCAGATTAAAACTTAACAATAAACTAACTTTTTTATGAAAAAGTGCACAAAAATATATTGAGAACTTTTTATGAAATATACCTGTATATTTTCATAAACTGCGAGAAAATCAAAGCCATTAAGTTGTGTTACAAATTTAAGGTTGATATCTCCGAAAAGTAGTTTAACAAGATTTTGTTTGGGCGCAGTACAACATTTTTCCACTAGATAAAATTAGTTTCCCATTCATTTTTAACCTCGAGGAGCACAAGTGTGACTATTTTTTCAGGACAATTTAACCTTTTCAAATCATGTCTATGAGTTTTTTTGTGTGTGTTTGTGTTCACATAGCAAGTTTTGTACCAATCCTATGAAGTGCAAAATATAAATAAAAAAAAACGAAGAACACCAGAAGTTTAAATACCTGAGTTGGTCTTGGTCTTGGTGTCAGGATTATTAGTGTTTGTTCCACAGGATGTTGTGTGTGTAGAGTTTGATTTCTTGCCCTTGGCAACACTGCTGTTTGTCCCTGCACTGCTCCCAGCCATAGCAGCTAGAAGATCATCATCGCTTTTGACCTGTTGATCAAAGATTAATGAATCACCAAAATAAGTAACAAGAACCAACAAATACTAGTTTGTATATCTCAAATAGAAGTTGTTGATTTGACCTTGGAGAGCGGAGCTGTGGTAGGGCTCTTAACAGCACTTTTGCCAGCAGAGGTTCCAGCCGTCACTGCGTCACCTTTACCTCCTCCGCTTGCTGCCTTATTCCCCACTGGCCTGCCTGCTTTCTTCATACTGTGCTCGCTCCTGGTGATACATCTACCCCTCAGTCTATGCAGGGGGAGAGAAAATATAGGTTACAATTTATAGATTTACTGTGACTAAGTTTACTTAATGGCTATACTCATCCTTGGGCCTGGTAAAAGAGTAACGACAAGCAAAATGGCAAAAACTGGTTGGGTCACCATCCTGAAATCATAACCAAAAAAAGGACTAGAAATACAATTCTTAAAAGTAGTTTGGAATATTAGTTGTAAAATATTACTAAAATGTGAAAAATTCATCAGCCAAATTATTTTTGCTAAATAGAAATATCACAAAGAGGAACCTCATGACTGTGTCGTGGTCAGTGAGTCTTAAAAATAACAATCATTTGTGTTCACACATGTGAAACCATATTACTCTAGGGAAAATTAATGAACTTATGCTATTTGTAAATTTTATATTGGATAATGTTTAAAATAAAGATAGCCTTAACAATTAAAAAATAAAATGATGTATACACGTTTTTCAATGTTAAAGAAGGAACTTCAATCAAAACTTCGATCAATCAAATCAAAACTTTTGCTAAAAATTGCATAAAAGCTTTTCAATTCATATGATAAACATTGACAACAACATGATATAAATAAAATAATAGCCAAAAAAAAAAAAAGATTACTTGCCACATTTTAAACTAGACATTTCACCTATAAAATGTTTTTCTTTATTATTTATTATCTTGCATAGGGGAAAAAAGACTCAGAAACCGAGTCAATACCGGTTTAATACCACCGGGGGCAGAAGGGACTAAAATAGCAGCTGAAGAGCATTTGCCCCGCTGGGTTAAAGGCTGAAAGCATAGATCACATCTTTCCCAAAGCTAGTTTATCAGAAACAGCCTTTTGGCAAATTTAGCATGATGCGGACTGCTGCTGGAGTTCTGATTGGTTCTAATGACATGGTCGGGCTCACATGTGTTCCTTGTGTGGTAAAGCAGCACTAAGGCAAACTAGGCGTATAAGCACAGCTTGTCATCAGCTGTGCTTGAGGCTTCAGCATGAGTTCATAGAAGAGCCTGCTGTCTCTCTACTGCATATGCTGCTGAAAAACAGTGCCTTAAAAGGCAGCAAAATCCTGGAAGTGCTCAGAACAGGATCAACATAATACCAGAGCTGCCCATCTGCACAATGGGAAAACCTTCAACTTAAATACTTTATTTTATAGACAAATTCCAACTAAAGAGTGAAAGCATGATCTCAGACCAATTCGGTTCAGAGAAACAGATTTCAAGTAATGAGAGGGCAACAAACTAGGGTAATTATTCTGGGCATCACACACTAATAGCGCCTGGAGATCAGAGCTATTCGATTCTATCGCGGAAAGAACATCTGAAGAGCATTAATGGAGCCTCATTATATCACCATTCAGCTTCAAAGCTAACCACACCACAAACAACTCACTCATATAGGTCACAGCACAACAAAGGACACAACATTAATGACATTTAAAGTAAAATTTCAATCATAAATTCTGTTATTTACTAACCCCTCATATAGATTCAAAACCATGACTTCAGAAACTCTGAACTCTGTACTACTAACTACTCTATTCCAAGCAATTGAGCTTTAACACAAAAGTACCTTAAAAGTGGTCCATATATACCTTGTGTGCTATTATGAAGCTATTATGCTTAATGAATAATCATTCGTTTGAGTCAGATATTTTCAATGAACCAGTTGATTTAGATTTTTTCTTGAGTTCAACTCACTGTATATCAATGGTTCAATCGAAGCATTTAAAAGCGCACTCAGGTGGAAATTAGAGATGCACAAAATGCAATTTTCATGGCCGAAAAAAACACTTTTCTTCAATGCAAAATTTTCTTTTCATAAAAAATAAGTAAAAAAAATAGTAATAAAATAAGAACAAATAAACAAATTTCAAACAATAGCACAAATAAATGCAATCGAATAAAGAGAGACATGCATAAAACACGGCTTTAAGTTGTACAGGTGGTTCTAACAGTAGGCCTATATTCAGGTTAGAAATACTACAGAAATTAAAGTAATCAAAAGTAAAATAACACTGAAAATTCTTCATTGTAAAAATTAAATACAGATTAATGCTTACAATTAGTTGCAAAAGGTATTCAGTCAAGAGCAGCGAGTGATTTTCTGTCTTTTGTTCTTTGAATAAAATTTTAGAAAGCAGAAGGTTTATTATGTTTAACACTTTTAGCACTTTAACAGTTTATGCACGGTACTGTTACACAACATGCGCTAGTATCAACTATTTACATTCAAAAACTCACTGTTTAACACCAAGACGGGCATTTTGACATCATTTTGTGTGTCTTTGACTGTTTTGGTACTTGAATACTTCTGGGCCGGGCCGATAGGCAGAAAATAGGCCGGTCAATTTGTGCATCTCTAGTGGAAATTCAATGAATTCATTGAGAGCAAAGGCTACATTCAAAACCAAAACTACTTCAGAACAAAGCAGATGGCTGCTTTCCATTAAAAATTGCCTACTGTGATATCAATCAAAATATTTAATAATATTGTGATGAATAACATGAAACAGAAATTCAGTGAATCAGTGAACAACAACTTCAATTTCAGTCTGTTTGTCACACATAGCCTTCAAATCTTCAAAGGATTTGGAATATAATAATGCACTTTTATGGTGCTTTTTCTTCCTTTGAGCCTTGAAAGCTCCAGTCCTCATTTACTGTAATTGCATGAAAAAGTGCAGCCAGTAGTCTTCAGAATATCTTCTTTTGCGTTATGCAGGGTTAGAACAACAGGTAAGTGCGAGTAAATGATGACAGAACTTTTATTTTTAGATGAACTATCACTTTAATACAATCATATGCAAATTACCCAACATTTCTGTCTTTATGAGAACCCACTAAAAAAGTGAAAAATTGGTTTTGATCAGCAACTTAGCCAGTAGTTTCCAAGATGTTTTGGAAAGATAGCATGAATCACAACTTCAATTTTCCACCCCAGTCCTCTGCACTTGTTTTTGGACGGTGCAGATCTTTCCAGATCGTTCATTTAATGGATCCCCATTGTCCTCTCGAGCCTGATCATAGCAAGGCACAGAGCCCGTTCCTCCTGTCTCTCAATGGAAGAGAAAATAAGGCCTAATATCTTACAGCTGTTGCGAGGCAGGGGGTGGGGAGATGTGAGAGAACGTTTGCTCATTTCCAATTTACAGACCCCCCAATGGAAAAAGGCTTCAGCACACATTCCCTTAAAGGGAGAGGTTTGGAGCACAACTTCTTGCTAGATGTTTTCAGAACTACCCTGGAAGAAATGCCGCGTCAGTCTTCCAGAAATGAAAACTGAACTCTCCAATATTTATTTATCAATTTAAAAACTCTATATAGACTAGGCTACAATGTTAAAACTTAGAGTGAATGGTAAATTGGTAATATTATTTGTAAATAAATACAAGAGATGCAATTAATCCCAAATATGCCCCAAAGTATATTTGGACACTTGAGGTGATCTAATTGAACATTATATTAAGTGTTAATTTCATTAACGAAACCGAAACGCATGGCAAAAAATGTTTGTCAACATCCTTTTTTTTTTGACGAAGCGATGACGAGACGACAACAACGTCATCAACTGATAACTGTGACTAGGCCTATAACATGCAATATTGTTGATGAAAAAGACCAGACTAAAATTTAGTTAAAAATAAGAAAAAAACATGTGCTTTCATGCTTGTGGTTGATATATAGGTGTCAAGTTGATGATATTCTGCTCAAATGAAAGTGTCATACAGCCAGTCTGAGTTCCTTCATGAGCAGCTTGCACGGTTTGCTGTGTCCAAATATGTGATCAAACCTTCTCAGTGAAGAACTGTAATAAATCCAAACATGGATCTCAATTATACTGTTTGTGATTGTGGTTGCTGAATAGGCCTAAATGCTCTTACGCAACCTCTGTGTTTTAATATATACAATATTTTTTGCTATTGTTTTATTAGAAAAAAACTATGTAATTTGAAATTACTATTTGTAATTTGATAATGTAGAAAGAGTGTGTTAATTTATATGATAAATGGCATAATAAATCAGGAAACTAGATTAGGTTAAATAAACCATGTGTATGGGTTGACATTCTCTTGATTTGTGCTTTGGTGAAAGTGCAATGATTCTGATGAAATGTAAAAATCAGATATTTCTTAAAAGACAAAACTTTTGAGCAAAATATTTGTGATGTGATGAAGATTTGACTAAAACATGACTAAACAAAAACAGGACAAGGTTGACTAGGCTAAATATGCACTGTAAAAAATATTTTAGCAATTTAGTTATTTCAACTTATTTTTTTGTGTAGAGATAACTAGATTGTCCAGACAACAAGAAATTTTAAGTTTTTCTTGTCCTCGGAAATAAGTTAGTTAAACTAAAAAAAAACATGCAATAAGATAACTAAAAATAATGAGTTAAGTTTTTTACAGTGTGATAAAAAACTAAAAAGTACATTTGACGCAGGACTAAGACTTATTAAAAAAATAGCTGACAAAATGAACGCTAATTATTAACACTATAATGTTATTTTATACAGAAATACATTACAGTACTTTCCATAAAAATTATTTTAGTCATGCCATGTACACACCTGCAGAGATCAAGTCAAATAAAACACTTGTTCTGCATACAAACCAATTAACAGACAATCATCTTCTACATCTGGTGACCTCAAGAATAATGACTCACCATCCATAACACACCCTTAACATGACAAGACGACTACCAGTAAACACTTCACAGTTCTCACCTCTCACACCCCACTTCCACTACAGAACAGCAGAATCCCACCCAATCTGCAGGCACTGACTCAAGACTCACTTCTTTTAACAATGCCTGGATTAATCGTGACTAAGGAAAATGTTGTGTTGGCTTGTTTAATTGTATTTTGCTCATCCTTCTTTTCCAAGCAGAAAACTTCCTGGATTTCATGCTTGCCATCTGTTGACCATGATGGCTGTCTCACATGTGAAACTAATGCAAACTAAACATCTACCACCAGCCAACTGTGTCCTTTTTTATATTATAAATAATTTAAGGGAGGAAAAAAAAAAAAGATTGAGTTGGCGATAAAGATAAATGTCACGTCGCATAGAAAAATTTAACCTAAAAGGTGAGCCCGTGAATATCACACATGCAATTTGCAAACTTTGCACGAGAGTTACTTGTGAAGGAGTCTCAAACCACAGTCAATTATTCCCTGAAAGTTAAAACAAAAACTGACCAAGCTTTGGCATCTGTCGCTGCATTAACAATAATTCATTTAGGCGGACAAGGCTAAAGAAAAAAGAAAAGCATTTATTAGAAAAATAAATCTATTGTAACATTATAAACATCTTTCCTTTCTTTTTTGATCAATTTAATGCGTCTTTGCCAAAATAAAGTATTAATGTCTGGTAAAAAAAATTAGTGACTACAAAAATTGGTCATCCGCCAGCCACCGTGACTAGGCAAAAATGTTACATTTCATGCTTGAGCTCCATCCCATTCCCAAAATAATACAATCAGCTAAATGATTTACTGTAAACATAAATGTGAAGCAAAAAACTATGTCAGAAATCAATTTTATGAGTAAGTACAGTGCGGCTCCCAGATTTGACTTCAAGCTGACCCCTGCTATAGAGTGAGCATTAAGAGGTGCTGACAGAGACTCAACACTAACACAACCCACCAATCCCTCAAATATGAGTCATGGCAGAGACGTTTGCACACATACAAAGAAACAGATGAATGGTTCAACACTCCTCTGCAGAGTGTATCACATACTGATAGCTAAATGCATCTATTACCTAGTAGGCCAAGGTTTCAAGGCCTGAACGAAATAACAGGAAGCATATGCGGGGCTAGAAGTTTTTTTATATGCTCTCTTTACCTCTTGACCGTGGCATCGTTTGCTGTCAGGACTGTGCAGGATGAGGTCAGATTATTAGGTGTGCGCTGCATGTGTAATGCTCACATATGATTTATTACTACAATGAGGTCATCATAACACTGTGGACCCGGCCTATTAAAAAGACACACGTGACATGAACTGAGGCTCCTCGCTCCTCTGAATAATAACCGGTTCTTGATTCCAAACTTGGATAAAAGCATTTGCTCCGATTCAGAATAATAATTGTTTCGGCCTTTCAGTAACCAGGCAATCACAGTCAAAATGGCCAAAAGATGGTGTCAATGTGCTGAAAATTGACTCCTGTGTCAATCTTTGTTTGGACTCTTTGTTCTTTCTCTTTGGAAATGTGTGTCTCGGTGGAGTTAGTTACAGGAGCACTGGGATGGCACTATTTGTTTAGTCCTCTTCATCAGAGCGTGATGAGGGTATTGGAGTGCTGCCCAGTGCAGTCAGGCCGTTTGTGTTTGAATAGCCTTGTGGAAACAGAGAGTGGGAATACGCTGTGGTGTTTACTGTGATCAAAATTTAAAATAATATACAATATTTTTATTCTGTGAGTCAGTGATGCTAGCATTTCAAACCAAAACACAGCAGTTACTTTCGGTACGTGAAAAAAAAAAACCCCACCCCAAAAACGTATTGGATCAAAATCCTGCTCCTCTGAATTAAACATCAAACACAGATGAGGAGAGGTTCGTTGGACGTTGTATGAAAAATCCCTTAAATTCTACAACTGTCTGGAAAATACAACAGAAATGACCAACTATTGGTTCTTAGTCTTCAGGGAGAACTTGTCTTTATTGTTCTGATTGACCGTAATTTTGCAGCAATTTCAGTTTTATCATGGACAGAAAAATTGTTTGTCGTTGGAATTTTTTACATAGTCTTAACCAGGTGTGAGATGATAAAGCTGTGAATAATAGTTTACTCATCCATCTACATTTTGCAAATCACTTGGTTTCTATTCAGCCTATGCAGCACTGTGCTGAGTAACTCCGCCCACTGTGAAAACGGATTGGTCCAAAACCCTGCTACACATGACAGTACTGTACAACAAGTATCTCCTTCACTGTTCTGATTGGCTGCGATTTTGTTATGTTTTGGAGTAGGTTTGTGGACGAGTCCTCAAGCACCCGGATGTGACATCGACGATTGATCATGAAAACGATGCTCAAGACATTCGTGACTTTAAAAAATATATTTCTTTTTTGAGCATTTTGAGCGGTACATGAGGTCTCTATAGGCGCGTTTCCATTACAGATTTGCGCAAAACTTTTGCGATTTTTTCTAAATGTCGATAAAAAACTATTGCGAAATGACGGCGTTTCCATTAACTGATGTTATGCGATATAACGTCCTTTTTTTCCTCTCGCGATAAGTCATTTAAACATCATGACAACGGGACATTACACATCCACACTAGACATTATTATTATTATTAATGGAAGGAGACGTGCATAGCATTTATCCAAGCATTAATGGCAGGGAAAGACCCGTATACTGCGAACGGCATAAGGAGTTTCTGGGTGTTTCTCTCTCATTTCTGCTCCGAGATCTTGATTGTGGCATTTCTTTGAGGTTTAGAATCCAGTATTCCTGTAGCCTAATTATTGTTTCTTTTATGAATTTAATAAAGAACTCTGTCCAAACTGTCAGTGTATATTTGTGTCCATTCGTTTTTCCTTATTTAACCCGTGTTCAAAACGAAAAATTAACGGTGGTTGTTTTTTTTTAAATGCAAAGTTGAACACCATTTTTTTATTATTTGAACTGTACACAAATGCTGCGCAAAAATAATAATATATCGACTAAATTTCAGATGTTTGTTTATGACTTTTTGCCCCTTTATTAAACATTTATAATATTCCCAACTTAATACGAAAAACAAAAGTCGATTGTAATGGTTTTCTAAGGCCAAATTAGAACCTGGAAATTATATTTTTCCCGCAGTATACTGAATGAGAAGAGCCATATTTATGTCTCTGGAACCACAGAATACAGAAAGGTGATTTAGGTGAGTTATAGGCTAATGATAATAAATGTGTCTGAAAAAATAACGAGGCATTTTAATTGTTTATTAATAAACTATTGTTTTCTAAATCAGTGAAAAACATCCATCTCCGCTGAGGCGCGCCGCGCGAATGCACCTTTGGAGAGAAATAGGCTACACCTTTCATACTGATTACATAAGCAGAAGGTATTAGCTTTCGATTCGAATTTGTTAGTTTTAAAGTGGACACTTCAAGCTTTAGCCTACATAGGCTATAGCTTACTTTGTTTCAGTTCTCGCGCTCCAGTTCACGGAGATCATGAAAGCGCATGATTGTTTTATTTTATTTTACAAAAGCACAACGATTTCTTGTTATTGTGAGTTTACACAAATAAAATCATACTTGCGAATAATTTATTATTATTTTCTGTATGACCAGAAATTATAGAGTATGCCTATTTTAAGTTGTTTCTACTGTTGATAGGAAAAAGCAAGTATTCGCGGCAGCGCCTCCGTGCCATGCGAGCTCAGCAAACACTTGGATATGCTCAAAATCATGTTTATTTGTGATACTCTTAGCCCTGTCTTATTATTGTCTAACCATTATGAATGACATTTGATTTGTTCCTTTTTTGGATAAAAGCATCTTCTAAATATGTAGCTTAATAACTGTTATAATAATGATGATATTTATTAGCCTATTATTATGCGTAGTAGACCCCAAACACACCGCGTCTTCTAAGTTAGGTGACTGTTATTGCGCAAAAACTGTTTCCATTGCAGTTTTGCGAAATATTCCTTTTTCGAATTGCCTGAAAAACCTCCTCATGCGAGCGTAAAAACTTTTTTGCGATAAATGGGAGTTTTTGCGAAATTGACGTGTTTCCATTGAGCGTAATTTCAATTCGCAATTTCAATTTGCGCAATTTGAAGGGTAATGGAAACGCGGCTATTGGTTAGCATTAGGACAGCATGTTGTCCAGAGCGGCGAAATGAAGTGAAACTATGGATTTGAAAGTGTGCAGTGATGCCTGGAATCACTTTGATAATGGAAATACCATAGACAGTAAAAGAAATGGACACAGCGACCTCATAGATTTCAACGGAGAAAAGTGAAGCCCATTATAAGCACTCACTTCCTGATGGCTGAGCGTACTGCGCAGGCTCAAACTGAGCTTGATTACGTAGATGTAACATGAGCAAACTAGTTGCTGTGCCAAGAGAAATCTGAATCATTCCCTTCCGAATCTTGCAGAGCCGGAGATCGTGAGTATTAGCTGTCCATGAGCTCGCAGCAGGAGCAACTTTACAACTCTCTATGGGCTTCTCTTTTAAATTTATGCCTCAACGTCCCCCCGATTGCCCGCGAGCTTCTCCTCCTGTCTATACGGTAATTTCTCAACTGTGCGATAGTCTCGTGTTTATGACGCAATCGTTAGCCTATTTTTACAAAAACTGCTTCTACGGGGCCATAACGTACGACACAAAGTAATGGAGCCTCACAGACTTGACTCTAAAATGAAATACAGCTTTAATAAAATTTTTTTTTAATTATATATATATATAAATTTTCTATTATATTCAATGGGAAAAAATGGCTCCGTATTATTGCATAAATATTAATTATAAATCATAAAATTATCTCAAAACACCAAAAAAGAAAAGAAAAAATATTATTGAACAAAAATATATTTCATTGATTTTACTCAAATAAAATGTATCTTAATGCCGCCCTCCGGGTCATTTTTGACCCGAAGGTCCTGAGTGTGAGTCTAAAATGAAGTACCCCAGAGGGTTTTAAACACGTGCGCATTCACATCCTTTTGTGCAGATGTAAGTTGTAATATTCTATGTTATAGGCTATATATCCGATTAATCTCATATAGGATGTGTTTGGTTGAGTTTACCAACACTAGCAAAGTGTTTCAATTTACCGGTGTTCATTCACTCTTCAGCGTCAGCTCAACAGCAATGTTTTCATTGTTGACTATGATTGGGTTTTTTGAGACAGTTAAATTCCTTTAGTTGTCCTTTTCAAAAACATTGATGATACTATTAATTATCCAGGCTCGTTCTTTTTTTCTCGTCAGTTGGCCTTTGTTTTAATTAAAATCATTTCTCATCATGTCTTGGAAAATATGCGGATGTCTGGAATCATTTGATAAATTAGATGTACAGCACTAATAATTTACAGTATAATGAAAACACTATAGAATGTTGTGAATTCTTTGAGCTTTAGTTGCCCGTGTTTCAAAGCATTGTTATGGGAAGAGCACATCCACAACGTGAGTAACACTTTCTGGCTAGCAGTTCAAATTCACTTTTTAGCATCATTACTCCGGTCTTCAGTGTCACGTGATCCTTCAGAAAACATTTGAATATGCTGAGATCTGGTGCAATAAATGTTAAAAACAGTTGTGCTGCTTAATATTTCTGTGAAAACTAAGATACATCTTTTTTTGTAAGAATATAAAGTTCAAATCTGTTTACCCTAGATGCAAAAAAGAGCCCGTTACAAAGCAGAACGAGGTATCAGTTTACTGACAGAGATTTGTTGCTTGCCACCACGCCGCATCCAGTGTAGACCACAAACCACATCACTGATTATAATGGGTTCAACTGCCTTTTGTCGCATCGGGCCTCTCACGTCCGTTGTCTTGTTCAGGCGGCAGCAGACAAGCGGTGTCTTAACGGTAAGTTGCTAACTAGTACCAGTGCGGTGGTGGCATGAGTCTGTTAAATGGTGATTTAACGCTATGTTGTCACCTGGTGAGACGCAATCCTATAAAGTAAATAAACAATGTCCCTGTCTACTCTCACAACTAGCTAATCTTACTCGTTTGCTACATTAGCTAGCTAGAAATGTTTCATACCTTGTCAGTGGAGTGGAAGCATGCGCGCAAGCATCCTACACTGTGTCTGAAGTAGAGACCTCCTTTTACTCAAGTGAAAGGGTTGACTGGTGTCACTACAGTGACATGGGTCACCATTAGCAAACAATGGAGCCCTCTCTGCTGGACAAACTATGTAGTTACAAAAAATGTATGAAATTTCATATCGGCGGCATATCTGCATCATATAAGCCGATACCGTTATATCTGCGACAGGCTCATATCTGCGGATCAAATCGGCAGACCGATAAATAGGTCTCTACTTCCTTCCAGAAAAATTAAAGTTACTGCCCAAAAACCTTTGGAAAAGCAGACACAATTGAATCACAGGTCAGCTCCTGAAACCCCTATATTCCACTTCATCTTTTATCTGAAACGCTACCAATTGCACAAGAACTTGTCTGAACAACATCTTGCTCCACCAAAACCGCCAACAACACATCTGTTGGAAATCTTCAAACAATTAGTGAGCCCTTCCTTTAGTTGTGGAAGCATCCAACACACATCTTCCCAAAACACCAATCATTTTGAAATCACATTCACAGATATTTGAGAGAAATATTTTATACACAAACATAAACCACCATTGAACTTGACAAATACAGAAAGGGTTATTATGATACTCAGAAAGAACGTACTGATAGAGGAAACATGAGGGACATCTTTTTCCCACACACACTTTGAAACATCTCAGCAGGCCTTCAGTTTTCCTATATGTGAACATACACACATTGCAACAAAAACCCTCCCACTGCTTCAGCTCCAGGAATGTGTTTTGTTTGGAGGCCTTTTTGGTGGTTTATTAGATCTTAAGAGGATGGCCTCCAAGAACTCCAACTTTTTCACTTGGGATGACTGTCCTGCTGAAGCCAAGGATCGAGAGCGGCCCAAACAGGCTGTAATTCTTATTGCATAAGTCTCTTTCCCTGGACACAATTGCAGTTGTGATAAATAGTTTGAAAAGATGACATTTTTCCACAATTGGAGAGGAAGGAAAGTGGAAGGAATGAAAGTGAATGAAAATGTTTTGCTCTGTATCAAAACCACTGTGAGCCAGTGTTAATTTTCTTAATGAAATCTATGATGAAATTTTCGTTGTCGACCTTTTTTTCATGACCAAGACGAGATGACAGCAACGTCCTTAAACGATAACTGTGACTAGGCTATATCGACATGCAATAACGTAGACAAAAAAGACTAGATTAAAATGTAGGCTAGTTTAAAAAAAATTAAAAAACAAAATCTCTCTTTGTTTTTGTCGAAAAAAAGAGACAAGCTTTCATTCTTTCTGTTGGTAGATGTGAAAATGTATTTAAAATCAAATCCCCCAATCAGAGCTTATCTGAAAAAATTATAAATTTACAGCCCAGTGTTTTACTTAATATTGCAATCTGGCAATGTATGTACATGTACACGTACACTCTCTCTACACTGTAGAAGAAGTGTAAATTATCTGAAAAGATGGATTTTAATTGCACAATAAATGCACTTAATGCACAATAAAGCTGCCTCTGTGTGAGTGTGACAATAGTCTTTTTGGAAACAGTGCAGCACTTTCTGGTTCTACGTCAGAGGCAGAACGCCGCCTCACTTTTGGCTAGCTAATCTAAAACGCTACATCAACAGCATAGGAGAATGATGTGGAAGAGACTGTTGAAAAAAGTAGTTATTTTGGGGGGGTTTTGCACACAAAAAGTATTATCGTCACTTCATAACAGTAAGGTTGAACCACTGTGGTCACATGGACATGTCTTTAGTACCTTTCTGGGCCTTAAAGTAAAGTTGGAATGCTGTTGCTGCCTATGGCTGCTTCAGAAACATCTCGGATTTCATCAAAAATATTTTAATTTGTGTTCCGAAGATAAACGAAGGTCTTACGGGTTCGGAACGAAATTTCATTTTTGGGTGAATTATATCCCTTTAAGATGCGTTTTGGTCGATAGGATCACAATGGACGACGCTAAATACAGGTGTAAACGGGGTCTAATGCTACGTTCACACCGGACGCGAATAGCGCGTCATATTCGCGCCTATCGCGTCTAGTTATACGCTTGACCACTTTGAATCCATTCGCGCGTCAAGAGCGAAATTGACGCGGGTTAAAAACAAAAGTTAAAGCGAAATTTACGCGCGTCACGCGCGTCAGATTCGAAACCCTTTGGCGGCCATTTTATTATGTTGTTCGAGCATTCATCGAGAGTCACCGCTCTGTATTTGCTCTAAATACAGCATATATTCTGAATACGAGAGCAGAACGCGGTGTAGGGGTAATCGTCGCCGTATTTGTGTCCACCAGACCCTTCAAAAGCGAACCCAGTGTGGCGAGTTTCACCATTTGCTCGCTCCAGGAGCTGCGCCTGGATGACGGCCGCAGTCAGCGGTACTTCCGCCTGTCCCACGCCCAGCTTGATGACCTGTTGTCCCGCATCGGAGCGAGGATCACCCTCGCCCTCATCCACCTAATCTGTCATTTATATTTGTTTTGATGATAAATGGAGCCAGCATGCAAAAGTGATTAATCTGTCCTGTGATTTTCTCTCTCTCTCACACACATCACTGTCCAGACCCTATGGTCCAGACACGAACTTATATGTTGGTTGTCTTAACATTATAATAATATTTCATATAATCTAGAAATGGAATAAATAGCATTCAATATAAAATGAATATATCTAATAGGCCTATATTGAAATCAAGTTTTATGTGATAAAATATTTACTTTGTTGTGCATTAGAACTACATTAGAACCACTGTCATATTACAAAATAATTTATTGAAGCATCCAGATACTAAACCACGTGACAGCAGCAAGCAGCTAGGCTCCTGATTGGTTAACGCGGCGCGAATTGACGCAGAAGTTCAGATTTTTCAACTCGGGCGGCAGACGCGAATTCGCGTCAAACGCGTGAATGCACAAAATGCACCATTCGCGCGTCACGCGCGTAACACGCCAGACGCTCAATTCGCGCCATTCGCGCGAACTTGACGCGCGAATGAGGCGTATTCGCGTCTACCGCGCCGCGCTCTACGCCTCATTCGCGCCGCAGGAATTTTTTACGCGCGTAACGCGTCTTTGCATTGACTTAACATTGAAATCACTCGCGCCTGACGCGCTATTCGCGTCCGGTGTGAACGTAGCATTAAACATTTTAAGCTTGTCCAATTTTGACCACTTCAAGAGGTAGTAGAAAATGTATTGGACAGGATTTAGCTTTTTGTGCTCATGTAGTAGAATGCTAGCCTGGTCCCACCAGACTCTTGTACATTTAATTTCATTTGTACATAGAGTCTGGCACCGCTCCATTGACAAGCGTTAACTTCCTTGTAGGCGGGTACTCTATTGAAGTCTAAAACTATTGGATCTGCCCAGAGTCACTCTATCTGCCATAACCAATCGCTAACGTTTGGTCGTGACATATGTATTTTCCCGAACCCCGTGGGGAGGATGGCCACCAACAAAACTAAGCAAAGATTGTTCTTGCTCAGGCTTTAAGTTATTGATATTCGACAGCGTTGCCACAACGGACCGAATGGATTCGTTCGCATCTTTCTCCGCTGTCATTACTGAACTACAACAACTCAAAATAACGCACGA
The DNA here is from genome assembly GCA_036326025.1 of Chrosomus eos. Classification (NCBI taxonomy): domain Eukaryota; kingdom Metazoa; phylum Chordata; class Actinopteri; order Cypriniformes; family Leuciscidae; genus Chrosomus; species Chrosomus eos. The sequence continues at coordinate 21,390,385 of CM070836.1, forward strand.
GTCGACATCAACGTCATCGTTCTCAGCCACTCCCTCTGTTCGCTGATTGGCCCGGTAAAAAATTGATCGGAGAAAACCAAAGTCTACAGCAGAATCTCAGACGTAGTACTGAAGGAAAATGAAAATTGAGCGGAAGTACGTAGGAGGGCGGAGTCAGGCTAGTAGAATGCATTGAACAGCCACAAAACACCACCTGCTCTCCACCTACTGACCTAATGCATAAACATTATGGGAAGCGCGCTAGCCAGACGGGATTTAAACAATGTCGACTGGTGAAGGACCCAAGACTAAAAACGTACCAAGCACAATGTTCTCTCACTATTCCTGATTTCTAACACGCACACACCACGTTTGTCGTGGTCTTCTGATTATCAGAGCAAAAATAAAAGCTACTGCTCTCTGTATGTTTTTCCATCATCTCTGGTCGTGTTCATATGAAAATTGCCCGAGCTTATTTTTTCAATTAGATCAAAAGATCTGAAAAAGAAAAACACATTTACCCACCCATAGAAACTCCTCTCAAAGAAATCAGGATATAAGTGGTTGAAAGTGGACAATAGAGACAGATTAAAACACTAACGTTAGCTGTAAACGGGAATGTGTCTCCCTTGTCTAACGTTACTTGTGATCCGATCAAACAAAAACGCACCTTAATACTGGTCAGGTGTAAACGGGCCCTAAAACTTGACTAAACAAAAACAGGACAAGGTTGACTTAAGTTAATGTGATAAAAAAAACTATGAAGTACATATAAAATATAAAAATAGCTGACAAAATTAGTTCACTCTGCATTAATTTATCCCAGCAAAAATGGATAGGCATATTAGACAGTCTTTATACCAACTAGGCTGAACTAGCCTATATGTCAAACCCTCTGGTGGTCTTTACAATGGCACGTACTGTATAAAGGTCCTAGATCACGCAGGTTTCACAACTTTTAAAATTGTTTCATGGAGTTTTTGAATACTGACGTTTTTGCTGAAAGACGTTTCGTCAGCTGAACAATCAGTTAAACAACAGTAGGCTAGCGTCCATTGAATGCTGTATTCTATTCCTCACAGCCTCGTTTTCATTCCTGTCAAAAATTAAATATGGCGCTAACGTTACCCTGACTAGGTCTTTTGGAAGTTAAAATAAAGTACAAAATAAGTATTTAAGGAATAGTCATCCATACATATATATTTTATATATATCCATATATGGATAATATATTAAATAATACAAATTATTGATAGAAAATATAGTACATTCATTTCATTAATAAAATAATACGCTTATTGTCTTCGGTGTTCTGACCCGTCAATGATCAAATATATGATACCGAATATAATCTAAACATTTGAAGCCATCCAAGTTACCATTCATAATAATGTAAGTTCAGAGGTGGAAAGAGTACAAAAATTTTCTACTCAAGTAAAAGTACCATTACTTCAATAAAATTTTACTTAATTACAAGTAAAAGTACCGGTCTAAAAATCTACTCAAGTAAAAGTAAAAAGTAGCTTGTTTAAAATGTACTCAGAGTAAAAGTAGCTGAGTAACTTTAACAGCGGGGGTGTGGTGGGGGACTCTCCTTTGCAGGGCTGTAATGGTATGAGAGTTTCACATAACCGTCTCAGAAAATATCACGGTTTATATAAACTGTATTATTAAATTATGGTTATTATTATCATCAGTTAAAATGACAGTTAAATAAATGAAACATTTGTTCAATAAAACATATCTAATCAACTAATTTCAATAATGTATTGAAATTAGTTGATTACTAGATATGTTTTATTGAACAATTGATTATGAATTAGATTTTATGAAACTTATTTTTATCATTAACTTATTAAAATGTTTAAAAATAGAGTCAAATAAAAAAGTTTAGCAAACGTTTTATCCTTTTAGTTTTTGGCAAAGTACAAAACAGATTTACTCAAACCATGGACAAATAATATATTCCTTAAATAATGTTTAAATAAATTGTAGTATTATTATTGTTGTTGTTAATATTATTATATGAGAAGTAGGTAGCCTACATTCTATTGTAGGCCTAAAATAGTAATATATAATTTCTTCTAGTAAAACCGAACTTTTATTTTGACGGGTTGTTAAGTCCTGTTTCAGAGTGTATTTGACAATGTTTTTTCTCAAATAAAATTATGAAAATGCTGATTAGGAATCTCTCACAGCAGCTCTGGAAATGTTCATTCATGTCCTCGTATTGTTTGTGAGATGCTGAAAACGGCATGAGCGCGTCGCGTACTTGAGTATGTAGTAAGTAAACAAAACAGCACAGCTCATTCACACAGAGACACGCAGAACAAGCAGATTATATATTTACATAGCAGTCTTTTGTGCTTTAATATTCACAGATCATGTCGCGATTTGATTTATTGTACAGCTTATGCCGAGTTCAGACTGCACGATTTTAGCCACGATTTTGGCTCGCCGACAGGTTTTGAGAAATCGCCGACAAATGCCCGAAATCACAGGCAAATCGGTGCTCGTTCACGCGAGTGACAATCACGCAGTGTGAATAAGCAAAGACGCTATCTGAGAGAATCGCCGACGAGTCGCCGACGCCCGTGAGATATTTGGCATGCTAAATATCTGGACCTGTCGGCGATTCACAATCCTGCTGTGTGAATGTGTTCTGACTGAAAACTACATCGGCGATGACCGACAGCCAACGAGAGAGCAAGATACAGGACAGCAGGCTGTTCGGGGAGGAGTTATAGACCAGAATATCAGTATTTTAATAGATAGATAGGCCTATATTTACAATTGTATCAAACAGAAACAAAGCACAAACATCTGCATGACCAGCAGCAACAGCAGGACGTTTGGAAAATTATTATTTATTTACCCTCAACTCTCTTTGCAAAACACAGTCCTTGCTCCCCTCGTCTTCCCAACCATTTCCTCCTGCATAACCTGAATATTTATTTGTTTCATTTTCGCTACAAATCAGTGCACAGACAATTTGGATCGCAATCTTCTTGTAGGCTATCATTTTTAATAACAAAGTCAGTGTCGCGCGAGAACTCCGGTCTCACGCACGCGTGATCTTCCGTTTTTTCCGTATCACTTCTCGCATTTGTTTGGTTGTGAAACGTAGTTTGCGGACCAAGCAGAAGTTGTCGGCGATTCTTTCTTTTGTAAAGTCATGCAGTGTGAAACCTCCTGTCGCCGATCCATCGTGCAGTGTGAACACAGCAGCAACTGAATGATACACCAGATAGTCATGCAGTGTGAAAACAACAGTGACCCGATTATTTTGAAAATCGTGCAGTCTGAACTCGGCATTACTTTCGATTTATTCATCCATACATCTGATCTACCAGTTTGCTTGTTTTACGTGACATCCGCATTATACTTTAAACTCCATTTTTTTTCTCTATCCAAAGTATTCCCTGACCAGGGCTTCACATACCGATATGTGTGCGAGTGAGATTTCGACAGCATTTCGCGTTCAGCTGGGTCTGCGTCTGTCTTGTCCGTCACCTTCTCCATATTGTGTTGTGATTTTAGCGCGTCTGTTCTCCCGCCCTTCAATCAATCAATGCTGTAGTTTCCGGAGCGCGATGTTTTCATCAAAAGCATATTTGTTTTGTATTTTTTTTTTTTACTCAGTAACGGATATGTTTTAAAATGTAGCGAATTACAATACTTCAAACAAAACATACTTAAGTAAAAGTAAAATTACAGATTTTAAAAACTACTTAAAAAAGTAGAAGTACACAAAAAAACTACTCAATTACAGTAACGGGAGTAAGTTAAATGCAATTCGTTACTTTCCACCTCTGTGTAAGTTATTGTTTCAATTGTTGTTCCTCAGGGAGCTTACTGGTTTGAAACACTAACATTACCTGTATGTTTACTCATTACATTGAATGACTGTTTTTAATTCGATTAAATTAAATTAAGAAGGAATCTAAGTTACTAATAGTACAAACATTTCAGTGAACCGTTAGCTAGAAACACCGTTAGCTTTTTTTCTCAGATAAATCTGACAAATACCAGATATTGATTGCCATGACCCAACAGGGTTTGACTGAACAGTTCGAGAACTAACCATCCCTGCAAACGTGACATGTTTCACAACAGCCTGAACAACACAACATCTGGCAAAACACAAAAATATGACCAATCTGAAATCCAATTTCATCACTGCAGTCCAGTGTTTACGGCATGGTTGTGAGTTTACAGGCTAAGCGCTAATGCTAACAGGATGTGCTACTTGGGCAGGATGCGAGGTGAAATAAATGTTTAATTTATTACCTTGGCTTCCTCCTTTTGGTCTGTACAAGCGCCCGTCGGGGTAGATGATCTTCTTGGTAGTATTCGAGGGTAGATAACAATGGGTATTCCGGAGTTTTAGTTGTGGCATCGTTTCTGAGAGGCAGATAGCCGTTTCATGCTACATTGACGGCTGGCTGCCCACTGCAAACACAGCGCGACTGACAGACAGTAGACAAACACACAGTAGATCAGATCACCAGTCACACACACACACACTCACTCTGCGCCCGCCTACCACATGTGTTTCAATATTACAGCTGTGCAGCATGAAATACGTGTTAGCTGAAAACAACCAGCTTTTGTTTTACAAACTGTACTAAGTTAAAAGCAAAACATATTTTAAATCTATGTATTAACTTGTCATATTAATTTATATGCCTAGATATCTATATATCTGCAGCAGCCTAAAATATGAGTAATGTACAAAGATGTGCAGCTACGTTGTGCTGTTCCAATCCCCTTCTATCTTGAATCTATCATTTTTACTAATCTGACTTATTTCTTCATAATTTTGGCAATCATTCACTTGATTCTTTGTATTTTATGAGTCTTTGCAGATAAGCATGAATCACAAGTGCAACTGAAGATACAGCAGCATTAGTCATAATACACTTTGACATCGTTGAAACAAAGCATGCACTACACTTAAGTTTATGGATATGGGTGTTTTATTCTTGGTATGCTGTCCAAAGCACACAAAACGATTAATTCAGACAAGTCAGACAAAGTCTTTCTGGGTTACAAGCCGGATTGATATGATATGGCCTAATTGCGTCTTTCAATTAATAACAAATAAGGTAGAAAATAAAGTAGAAAACCTTTTTTCTTTTCGTTTTCAACAAATAGCCACCTGAAAAGAGGGTTTAAAAGTTTGGGGTCAGTAGGATTTTTACAATAAATGACAATACTTTAGAATAAGGTTCATTAGTTAACAACCTTTAACTACCTTAGTTAACATTAACTAAGAATTAATAATTATTCTTCAGCATTTATTAATCTTAGTTAATACTAATTTAAACATGTTTTAATACGCTATTAAAATTAAAAGTTGTATTTGTTAACATTAGTTGTGTGAACCAGGGTTGGGGAGTAACGGAATACATGTAACGGCGTTATGTAATCAGGATACAAAAATCCAGTAACTGTAATTAGTTACAGTTACTTAAAAAAACGTTGTAATCAGATTATAGTTACTTTTTGAAAAAAGGGGGATACTTTCAGGATTACAATGGTTTCATTTAAAACTAAATAAATCTGTATTTTGGTATAATAACACTTAAGCGTTGCTTGATTAATGACTCACGAGTGCCATCCGCCGCTGGTGCACGCGCAAAATAACAGCTCTCTACACTGCCCTACAAAGCAAAAAGGCAGTAACTACGCAGAGTGCAGAACTGAGAAAAATGACTTTAAAGTTATCCTGTCAGCCAGCCTAAGTAGTTGTAGGTAGATTATTGGACATGTGGCTGTTTTGTTACTTTATATTAGCTTATTCTTTGAACATATCAATCCTCATATTTAATTTGATATTTTACCCCTATTTTGCAGTTACTGTTTTCTTGCTTTGTATTACTTACCAAAAATGTGGCACAATACCAAGGAAAAAGGCAGTAACTACAGATTCTCCAACAGCTATTTTGCCAAAACTTGCTCTGGGTGTGTTAGATAGACTGTATTTAAAATAATTGGAACCATTTGGACAACATTTTTGTGTTGCGAAATAGTGTTGCGGAGCGGGCGTGTTACGGATACGTGGTGTACATTTTTAGTAATCAAAAATCATGTCTAATTCATTGAAATCATGAAACTTTTATTATAAACTATTATTAAACTTATACAATATTTTATACTATACAAAATTCTAATATATTATTAATTACATTTATTTTAATCATATGAAATTAAACAAACATTTTTGGTCAAACAACATGCTGCACAATGAGCTTTACTGTTAAAACATTGAAGAAAAATTTAGATTATTCCTTTAAAAATGTATTTTTAATCTTAATTTATTTGTATTAGTGTTAGAAGATGTATTACATTGATACGTTCTAAATTCTACTGTACAACAGTAATATATTTCTGTAAAGTTAAACCGTACTTTTATTTTGACGGGTTGCCTTGAAGACCTTTGAGTTTCTGTGTTTATGACATGACGATAGTTTTTCTCAAATGAAGCGGTTAAATGCTCACAAAGTGACTTTAAGAGCGGATCAAGTTTGGTAGGGGAACAATTAGGGAAAACACAGCATCTAAAACAAAATTTGTGTGAAGTTAGAAGGGTGAAATCGCAAATGTTAAAACCGTCCCGTGAGGATGCCGCGAAATCAGCTGTGTGTTCACCATGGCAACAGTAACTACACTGCGCAGCAACACGGTGAGTTTTTGTTAGGTAAAACATAACAAGAATACGGTAATGGATGTTACTGTACTCTTGCTTTGTTTCACTAGGGCTTTTTGCAGTTACTGTACAAACGACTACCATTTTTCTCCAAAACGACACACATTTGAGATAAGATGTTTTGTCACATAACAAAGGATGCCTTGAATGTTATGAAAATGATAACAACTCATTTTTGACCAAAAATGCAGTTACTGCCTTTTTGCTTTGTAGGGCAGTACAACAATCTCCTCAGACAACAGTGATGCGCGGGTTGATCCAAAATGAGCGTGTTACCCGCGGTTACGAGTCATCCAAAAGTATTTTTAATGATACGTTTGAAATAAAGATGCCAATTAAATCTTTGTAATTTATATAGTAGCATATGGACGCGGCAAGAGAAAAGGAGAAGACTGGGCAGTGGAAGCTCCGCAAATAGCCTACTAATACAAGGGGAAATCCTTTTTTAGGCTATCTTTTGAATGTTGAGCGTTATTAACTTTTGAATAAATGCTGGCGCGGGACAAAATGCCCGATTTGCCTACACGTTGAACTGAGATGTCATTGTACCATTTTAATAGGCTAATAATGCATAGGCCTATAGCTCAGTAATGTCAGTTTTATGTATTTTCTGAGAGGGGGTGGGATTTTTGTTAGGAAAGTCGGAGGAGAGACGCACACTTCGAATAGACTGGATAAACACATGCAGAATCTTAATCGTTAAGAAAATGAAACGAAATAAATGAATAGCCTAAATCAAGCCATTATTACACAAGGCTATATTATACAGCATTCAGAAAAAGAACTGTTTGCGCTCCTAAGGGCAAAAAATGCGGGTCAGGAAGCGGGTTGGGTAGCAATAGCCTATATTTATTTATTTTTTGCGGTCCGAGTTGCGGGCGGGTTAGTTGAAAGCGTCGGTCGGGTGCGGGTTGTTTATACATTGACCCGCGCATCACTGTCAGACACAATCACTGCTGCTAGAAACGATGCTGCCCACTGGTAAAAATGCTTTAATTTCTTGGAAATTCCGCTGCTATTTTGTTTTTAAAGAAGAAAATGCCAACAACATGGTTGCATAGTGCAAACTGTGCCTTCCAGCAATGAAAACACTTTCTTAATCGAAGGACTCGACATCCAACCTAAAGAAGCATTTGCATTCTCTATTTTCCTGTTGAAGAAACATTTCCATTTTATTTTTTCCTTGTCCTTGTCAAGTTAAAAATTAAACAAAATAATCTGTAATACCATACTGTAGCCACAAGCCACTAGATGTCTGTATAGTCCTTTACATAAATATTTATTCAAGGCTGTGAAATTCTTAATAAATAAGTTTTTTTTAATAATATCTATCCTTGAAGTAATCCAAAAGTAATCAGTTACATTACTTTCATATTGTGGTACTTGGATTACGTTACTGAATACTTTTTTTATGAAGTAATTTGTAACTGTAACGGAATACATTTTTAAAGTAACCCTCCCAAGCCTGGTGTGAACCAACATGAACAAACAATGAACAGCTTAACTAACATTAACAAAGATGAATAAATACTGTAACAAATATATTGCTCATGGTTAGTTCTTGTTAGTTAATAATACATTAACTAATGAACCTTATTGTAAAGTCTTACCCAATAAATTAATAATAATAAAAAACTTATATAAATATATTAATACTTTTATTCAGCAAGGATGCATTAAATTGATCAAAAGTGACAGTAAAGACATTTATCATTTCTATTTCAAATAAATGCTGTTCTTTTGAATTTTCTATTCATCAAAGAATCCTGAAAAAAATACCATGTTTTTTTTTTTACAAAAATATTAAGCAGCACAACTGTTTTCAATATTTACAATACTAATTAATGTTTTATGAGCCCCTAATCAGAATAATTTCTGATCATGTGATACTGAAGACTGTTTTTAACTATCTATTATTCTAGGTACATTTGGCCAGTTAATTGTTTATAAAACATCAACAAAAACATGGGATTTGCAATTATCTTTTCAACCAACATCATGTTTATTATTCATCTACTTTGTACAGAATCACATTATGACCACACTTAAACAGATCTGCCATACAAGTGTAGCATTGTGCAGTTTGAGTATTGTCCAGTATAAACAATTCACAATAGAGCTTCATAAGAGGAAGGAATGCTGAACGCAAACCACTGTGTCCTAATGTCTTCTGGGGAGTAATGCTATCTCTTTTTGAGGAACGTTTAATGTACTTGGCCATCGGTCAGATAAACACACAGAACAGTCAACGGCTCCGAGGAAACAAGAGGATGAAGGCGTTTATTGTGATCCATCTCCTTAATCCACACTGTGCAATACTTATCCATATACAGAACATTTCCTCATCATGGAGGCTGGGTTGTAAAATGGCAGCCAGGAATATCTTCATCAGTACAGTGTGTAATGGACCAAATAAAAGAGAGAAAAGCGAGGAATGGCTATAGTTGTAATTCCAGTAGGACTTTGATAAAGGAAGTGCAGATTCCAGAACATACAATGGAATAAGAACAGAGAAAGGCAATGATCTTCAACACAATTACAGGAATGTCTCGGTTTTCCTTACACTAAAGGAAATACACAAGCGTAAAGACTCTGTCGTACAATAACTAAAAGTAATCTCTAAAAGGAACATAAGTGATAAACAAATCAACATGCCTGCATGTTACATGACATCCTAACAATACACAACCTCTCCTTTGTACTGAACAACATAATACAGATATATGCACATTATTAGCCATTAAAAACTAAACAATTTACATACACACTTAACAGGGCAAGGTATTGGCACTGTTCAGGATCGCAAAGTGCTTGCAAGTTTGGTGAACAGCAAAAAAAAAAAGAGAGAAAAAAGATCCCAAACCATTAAACAAGAAAGATTTACAGTGTTTGATTTAAGTTAATAAGTAGCACTGATATTATTCTGATTGAGAACTCCTATATTCATTTTAATATACAGTATTAAGTCCATCAGTTATGGTTAAGGATGTATGCATAACATTGACTGCCTTATGTGATATAAAGATTTAAAACTAGTTTTACTGTTTGTTTTCTAAGTTATGTGAGGTTTTCATTTAGAAAAGCACTGAAAGATATGTCATGTGATATTACACATGTGTACTGTATTGTTTTAATATAGGCTCAGTAATCCAATATTAAGTGGATTTATGTGACATAAAACAGGGAAATGTTTTCATAAATCAAACAATGTATTTTCTTGGGAGTGGAATAAACTATAATTGTGCCACTGTATAGTTTCTTTTTGGTCATGAACCATTAAGACCGCTACTATGTTGACCATAGTCACACATTGGTTAAAGAATCTCACATCTGAATTCTCTACGTTGTGTTTTATCCATCAGAAAAGGGCCATATAAATGTGTTCCTCATGATTTGAGTGTTCAGATGTTCCGTAGCTCTCGCCACGGGAAGACATAAATCATAGGTGAGCAAAATGTCAGATCAAATAAAACGGTCATGGAAAACTGGAATTTGTAATTCTTTATAAACCCACAGTGCTGAAAGGAACAAGACAAAACGCAAGAATAACATTCACCATCCATTGACCTACGAGAAAGCTTGGCACTCACTATTCAGTCAGAAAAGTTACAATGGGTGACAGTGAAAATAAACAACATCACCTGCATGTTGAATGTAACTTTAGTGCTTGAAACAGTGAGTCCGTGAGAAGATATCAGACTGGCTTGTCATTCTTCACTGTGAATTTCTCCAGAAATTTAAACACAATGCTACTGATGCAGTTGGGAATTCACTCAGCTTGGAAGATTTCAGTAGGTTTTTCATGCCCTCTATTGGTCACATGCTGAATCACTTCATTCCCAGGGCATTTCACACCATAATGCACCTGAGCTTCTCTTCAAACCTCTGTGGAGAAGAGCATACTCTGACGTTTACTATCTGGAGTAGGGATCGTCTCCAGCTGCAAGAAGTATAGTAATACCTGGACCTATAGAGATAAAGAGGAACAATCTGACCAACAGATCCAACCAATACATCAACAGAACCATTATTTTGTCTCATTGAGGACAGTTAAAACCAGAACTCTAGTATTCTAGAACTTAGTGTACATGTGTTACCTGAGACATAACCTCAAAAGACCAGCTGTCACTCATAGAGATGGGCTGTGTGGGATTGGCTGGGATTTTACTGTCCTTCTCAGAAGGGCGAAGGAGGGTTGGGCCGAACACTGTGGCGAGATTGTGGAAGGACATCTTGTTGAAGCTCTCATTCTCAGCCACCCTGAGGGACACAACAAAGAGCGTTTCAGTCGAAGTGTAGGTCTAAAACAAATCTTCTGTTCTGCAGTGTGGCTTCTCCTACGTCAACCATCAAATCAAAAACCAATAGGAGCGCAGAAATGAGGCAACAACAAAAAATGACCACTTTCTCCACACACAAATCTTCGTTTTTTTCTCAGTAAAGTCATGATAAAATGAACGCTAAAGATTGTTTTTGTTTGCTAGCCAGAATTTCTACCCCACATGTAAATGCAGCTCACAGTCACCGAACGTGATTGATGATGTAAAACCCCGGGCGAGTCTTCTTACATTTTTTTAACACGCCTTGACTTGACTGACATTAATGACAACTGAGATCCTTGTGACTTGGCTTACAGCGGGGATCATGTTCCATAAAGGACTATTAGAAATCGTATAGTTTGCACCCGGCATGACTACAAAAATAAACTTATTTCATTTATTAACTCAGTCTTTCTGCTTATTAAAGACTGGTATAAATTATGAGATTAATTGTGATTATTCAATTCTGTTGACATCCCTAATTTACATATATTTGTGTAAAAAAAAAAAAAAAACTTTCCAGTGCACCGCTATGCCGTATATAGTGTGTTTTAGGTGGGTTCTATGATATTATGGTTCCTAGATTGGGATTTTTACAAGCATTCACTTAGGAATCATATTATTGAAATTGACTGATGGCACAATCTTCACCTCTTCAGATGGTCCAGCAGAAACAGGAAGGTCAGCAGGTTTGGTTCGGGTAGTGAGAGCAACAAGTTCAGCATACAGCTTTCCTTTGCAACACTGTCCGACAACGCTGAAGGAAATGGAAAAAACAAACAAGAATACATTTTTAATGTGAACTGTTTTATATAAACTATTATTCATCATAACTTGAAAAACTCTCTACTAACCAATGCCTTCAGAGAAATTTGCATAGAGTTCATCGGTGAAGAGGGGCTCAGGAAGCTCTCTGAAGTAAAGCTTCAGTGTTCCAGCAATGGCATTCACGTCCATCTCACTCATCATGACTGAAACGTCTTTATTGTCTGTGGAGTCACAAAACATTCTCATTTTTAGCCATATCATTTTATTTTGTTCATCCCTGTAAGAAGTACAACAGTACTTACTGGCATCGAAGGCAGCTTTCAGTGCCTGGATGTCCGTGGCCACACCAGAGACACGATAGATGCCCACTTCCTCCATCCCTCTGCGCTCAATCTCCTCCACACACTGTCTCACAATGAGAGGCACTTTGGAGTGCTCCCGTCTGAGACGAACAAACACACACAAGTCAACAACAAGCATCTGGAAAATATATTTTAGTTGATATGCGCTGTCTTTTTGCTGTCGTCAGTATTAAAGCTGTAAATTCTATGACCACAGGAAATGATGGGAAATCTTTTGGCCCATTTCTGGGATGTTAAAAAGTAAATTCAAAGAGCTTGTTTATTTGTTCACTATGAAAGGAAATGACTTTTTCTCACAGCCTATATTTAAACCTACATCTGCATTATCCTGACAGAGCATTCCAATATCAACATCATAATGAGGCCACCAGGGAAAATGAACATTTTGTCCAGCATAAATCCCTCCCAAAACTGTCATGTTTTTTTTAAACAACTATTATTACAGAGCAATATTTCACCCTTATGCATTGCTGTTAAACTATGAAAAATGCATATCTGAGAGTCTAATTCCTAAATCCACAGTCCTGTTTTTATTGCAGTCCTCTGAGGGAAGCCCTTGGCAAACTCTTGCCTTTAATAATAATTTATTCCTGTTTCTCAGGAAGTCCATAATGGGGTTGCTTTCTGTTTTCCTTTCCCTTCTGATGAAGACCACCTTTCCTCTGCTTTATTAAAAGTAAGTGTTCCCCCTCCTTATTTTTATGAAACCTCATTTGAGTCAGGTGGGTCTATGAAAACACTCTAAGAAGGGTCCCTGTGTCTTCTAAATTATGGGAAACATGGCTGATATCTGACTGGTGTTGCTCTTGGAGTGAGAGATGTGTGAGTGGAATGTGACTGCTTTTATTATTGAATCACGATTGACTTTTACAATACAATATAACTTTATTAATTTAGAAATAATACCGCACTCGCTAGCCTTTTTGGCTTAAACTGACATCTAGTGGTGTGAATGCAGTATTACTCAAACATAAAAGTTTCCAGTTATGAAATTAGATAAAAATAAGGGGGATACAAAGTAAAAATAAGTAGTGTTTGGCTGGTCATGTGATCACAACATGGAAGCCCCCATGAGGAGACCAGCTCCATGTAAAGAAAAACAGCTTTTAGGCTACTGATATGACTGGAATAGTCTAACGTGATTGGACAATTAAAAAAAAATAATGTAATGAGGGAAAACCAATATTATATCCATTATATTAATAATGTGTTTTATATATGTATTTATATCAGTCATACACTGGATAGATTGATCTGTAGGTTGACTCACTTAATGACGGCCCCGATTTTGACCCCAAAAACTCCGGACTGTTTCCTGGAGGGCATCCTCTTCAGACTGAACTCTCTGCTGGTAAACCGCATAGACAGCTTGACCTCAATCTGGAAAGAGTGATGAATACGCACAACTTTTTTACAAAAACATCTCACTGATGAGAACAAAAGAGCTCTGTGCTCAATCTCACCTATCATATAATCAAGAATTAAATAACTGTAAGCTGTGGCCATCGGCTTAAAATCAAGCCACATGACCAAGATAATCCATCATTGCTTCATACTGCTAAAACTTTATGGCAGACAAATGATTGTTAACTATTTATTGGAGGATGTAAGTAGATATAACCAGTAGTGTGTGTGTCTATGTATATAGTTGTGGTCAGAATTATTGGCACGTTATTGTTAAATATGATAAAAAATGGCTGTAAAAATAAATCTATAATGTTTTTCCTTTTGATCTTTCATTCAAAACATTCGCAAAAATATAACCTTTCATTGAAGTAAAATAATTGAAAGTGTGTGTGTGGGGGGGGGGTAAATTTAATATTTAAATTTAAATATTAATGGGAATATACTTCAGAGATATTTTACTCATTAACAATTCTAGGGGTGCCAATAATTATGGCCAACGTGTTTTGGAGAAACGCATTTATTTCATAATGTGATTTTCAATTATTTTACTTCAATAAAAGGTTACATTTATGTGAATTTTTTGAATGAAAGATCATAAGGATAAACAATGCACAATTATTTTTTACAGCCATCTTTGATCATATTTACCAGGGGTGCCAATAATTCTGACCACAACTGCACACACACACTCAAAAGCTTAAGAAATTAATACTTTTATTCAGCAAGGATGCATTAAATTGATCAAAAGTGACTGAGATTTCTATGTCAAATAGATGCTGTGCATTTGAACTTTAAAGTAACTTGAAAAAATGTATCACGGTTTGCAAAAAAATACTGAGCAGCACAACTGTTTTCAAAATTAATTATAATAAGAAATGTTTCTTGAGCATCAAATCAGCATAATAAGAATGATATCTGAAGGATCATGTGACCCTGCGTGATGCGTGATGATGCTAAAAATTCAGCTTTGCTGTCACAAGAATAAACTACATTTTGAAATATATTAAAATAGTTATTTTAAATTGTCTTCAGTATTTTTGAGCACAGCATTAGGGAATAAATACAAAAACAATTTCTACACAATCTAATTTAAATATCTTACAAAATCTGCAAAATAGACAAGTAATCAGCACCTACATATGCACGACATATGGTTAAATCATCATATATTTCACAGTTCTCTGCTATGACACAGCAAAATCAATTATATTTACTTCCCAGGTATGCACAGATGATCTCAATCAAAGTGTGCTGGCCTATTTAAATGTAAATGGACTTTTGAACATTTAATAAAGTGATTGCTCCTATTTTAGTAAAGGTGTTATTATTGTGCAGGATGAGCCACACTGACCCCATTCATGCTGATTACTGTCCTCTGCCAGTCTTTACCCTGCAGCGATTGAGGATCCAGCTGTGAAAATAGGGACAAATGTCAATCAAGAGGATAATCCTTATCTGAGTGCGACCCAAACACAGAGTCACCAGCTAAAAATGGCAACTTTGTGAACACGCTACTGGAAAATATCTATATTTCACCATATAAATAAATAAACAAATGAGCTGAGCCAGGACAATTGACACAAAGTATGCATATCATACAGATCAATGCACAATACTCTTTTAATTTACACTTACATGCACAATCACTTAAAATAACAGAAATGCACAACCAAAAGAATTTTATGATCCCTTCTTTATGATATGTCCATCTTCCCTAGTCTTATGTCCAGTATTACAAATCATCCACATAATCAGTTGTCAGTATCAATCCAGTGTCTCTAATACCAGATGTCAGTTTGTATTTATTGTGATCTGCTATGGTTGATGTGACAACATAATTTACAAGCTTGCTGCCAAAGGAAAGACCTGTATTGATTGGTTGGTTTTACTCATGCCAACAAATCTGATTGATCTAATTCGAGAGGCAACTGCTGCACTAGAACACAAACAATCAATGTCATATTCTGTACACAAATGTTCAGACAGCATTTTTCATCATCATACAAGAGTACACACTGATATCAATATTGATAAGAAGAAGAAATGATTCCTGAGCAACAAATCAACATATTAGAATGATTTGAATGAATTGTGACACTGATGCTGCCATCACAGTATTACCATCATATTCAAACAGAAAACAGTTATTTTCAATTGTAATTATTTTTTCACTTTTTTTTGATAAAATAAATTAAGTCCTGGTCTAGCATTAGAGTACGATACCCTCATGTCACGATTCGATACATATAACCATACTGAACTCACAATACGATATTATTGCGATACTCCAATATGGTAAAAGGTTAACACAAATGTACTGTTGATTAAAATGCTAAATTTGATATTACTGTACATTGGAGGTGCAAATGAACACTGTATGCTTGGACTTGGTGCTGGTAACCCAATGAACAATGGTGACACCAGAATAAGAATATTCATGATTCTGAAGATGAAAATACAGAATTATTTTAGATGAATATGCTTGCATTTTGTCAACGACTATATATATTGAAAATAATGTAGGCCACTTTTTACTGGTAAAATTGGCATTAACATTTGGCATTATCAGGACCCACACATATTTCCCCATTTCATTATATCCAACATTATATAGTAGAGAAAAGTTCGTAGATTGACAACAAGAGAGCATGAATGGAGCAGTTCTCCTCACCAGACATTAGTCAAAGACTGCAAATGGGTGTTTACAGGGCAATAAAATACTTGATTAGCATCTTATCAGCTTTTTCTAAAAAACTCCCATGATCTTACAAAATGCTTTGTATTATGCATCATTATAGAGATATCATCCTCAGATTTTAAACGAAGCATGACCACACTAGTGGCTTCACTTTAGTTGTGGTTATAAATTGTTATACTACGTTCACATAATATTTTAAACATTTAAAATTTATTTTTTATTTTTGAGCTTATATATCTCCATATTAATAACAATCTGAGTAAGTCTGAGTCTTGAACTGTGAACTCTCAAGTTTTGGCTTCCTAAATATATGTTGGTTACCGGTATGTATGTGTCTATTCCGAATGACTTATGAGCAGCAACATTTTTATTTTGAGTATGTCATGTATGCATGTATGTATGCATATACTTGCCATAATGTAGTGCTGACACTAAAACTCTGTAAAATTAAGAAATTTCACCATTTTGGGTGAACTATACACAATACAGATTGTCACTATCCACAATACATATTGTTGCATTTTTGTATTGTGATATATTGTTAGACAATATATTGTCTACACCCCTTGATGTTTATTCATAATAAAGCACGGTTATGTTTTTGATGATTTCTGAAGGATCTTGTGACACTGAAGATTAAAAATGGTACTGAAAATTCAGCTTTGCATCACAGGAATAAATGACATTTTAAAGGGTACCTATTATGGCATTTAAAATGTTCCTAATAATGTTCTGGGAGTCCCCAACAACAGTTTCACATGCATGCAATGACAAAAAAACGCTTTTGTTGTCTTATAATATGCATTTATTTTTACTTGATTTGCTCACCGACTCCCTAATGATTCGTTTTGACGACTCATTTGTCCAAACCCCTCCTTTGCGTGACGCTAATCGGCGGTGATTGGTCAGATGACGCAGTCAGTTATATTTTGCGTTAGCCCAAAGCTTAAACATATTGATAAAGCACTGCAGTACTACAATACGCTTCACATAATTTCACATATTTCAAAAAACAAAAAAAATGACATTGGAGACCTAGAAGCTGCTGAGCGTAACTCTCACTCTCTCACTCTCACACACACACACACACGCACGCGCGCACGCACGCACGCACGCACGCGCACGCACGCACGCACGCACACACACACACACACACACACACACACACAACACACACACACACACACACACACACACACACACACACACACACACACACACACACACACACACACCACACACACACACACACACACACACACACACACACACACACACACACACACACACACACACACACACACACACACACACACACACACACACACACACACACACACACACACACACACCACACACACACAAATAAAAGCAACAATTATTAATAGTACTTACAGGTTGTGATTCGGAGGAGGAAGCTGATCTACATAAACTTGGTATTGAACCTTCCTATATCAGCCGACTCGCGAATCCACACTTGAAAGCATTTGTGTTTGTGAAGCGATCGTCATTAAAATAACGCGAACACAGCTCAAGGTGGCTACTTGTGTGGTATAGTTGTAAATATAAACTCTAGCCACTGAGTCTTCACATGCTTGTCCCTGGGCAGTGAAAAAAAAAGTTTGCTTTTGATTCGCACTTCAGAACAGAGTCTCGTCGACATGGTGTTGTCAGGTTTCTCTGTCTGCTCTGCGCGCGCACTGAGTGGGCGTGTCGAATTCAAATAACTTGTACAAGTGACGTACGAAAGCTAGAGAGAAAGCATCGTTTGTCTATCGATTCATATCAGCGACTCAGAGTCGACTCTTACTTTTGAGAGACAATAACTTTGTATAGGGTGAACTTTCATATTTAAAACTTTGCAGGATGTTTTTGTTCACTTAGATCTATGTTACACACTACATGAAAGGTAATTTTCAAAATTCCATGATAGGTACCCTTTAAAATATATTACAACAACAGACACCAATTAATTTATATTGTAATAATACTTCACAGTATTACTTTTTACTGTATTTTTGACCAAATAAATGTAGCCTTGGTGAGATTAAGAGATTTCTTTCAAAAACAAAAATAAAATCCTTAATGTTTCCAAACTTTTCACCGGTTCTGTATATATATATAAATATATCTTGACCCCTTGCTGCCCCTGGAGGTATGAAAGCCCTGCTGTACACCATGTACTCATTCTCAAGCCTTAAAGGATTAGTTCACTTTTAAAAAAACTGTTGCTGATAATTTACTCACCCCCATGTCATCCAAGATTGCCAATGTCTTTCTTTCTTCAGTCGAAAATAAATTAATGTTTTTGATGAAAACATTCCAGGATTTTTCTCCATATAATGCACTTCAATGGTAACCAAACGGTTCAAGGTCCAAATGACAGTGCAGCTTCAAATGGCTTTAAACGATACCAGATGATCAATAAGGGTCTTATCTAGCGAAACGATTGGTCAAAAATTAATAAATAAATAAAAAAATTTAAAAAATAAGTTTAAGTTATATTAGTACAAATGCTCGCCTTGCTCTGTTCTGTGATGCACGTTCGTGACTCTCCTCTTCGAACTCGTTCATCAAAATGAACAAATCTTTTTGAGTCATTTCATTCATTCAACGAACGAAATGACTCGAAAAAAGATGTGTTAATTTTGAACGAGTCTTTTTTCTAGTCATTTCGTTCATTCAACGAACAAAATGAACTAAATGACTCGAAAAAAGACTCGTTCATTTTTGATGAACGAGTACGAACAGGAGAGTCACGAACGTGCATCACAGAACAGAGCATGCGAGCATTTGAGCTAATAATAATTAAACGTTTTTTATTTATTTTTGAATTGACCGATGGTTTCGCTAGATAAAGCCTGGTTCACACGACAGGATAATTAGGCCGATTTTAGCCCCGATTTTCCCCTTCCGACATCTTAAGGATGCTTCGATTATCGTAAAATAATCTGATCAGATATTCCTGCCGTGTGTGGTGTGTTAAGACTGCTCTCGTCTGCTCGGAAGGACGTCTGGACCGCTCCGATCTCAAATCGGGGATATTCAACATGTTGGATTGTTTTGGCCCGATTTCTCGCTGTGTGTGGTGTCCCCGAGGACGAACGAGCACAGCCTGTGGACTGTGGCGTGTAGCCAATCAGAAAGCGAGGTGACGAGGCGCAGAGGAAGACAAACAAACAAAATCAAAACAGCCAGCGGCATGGCGCACCAGAGAGTCCGGTGGATGTTTTCTCTAATAGTTTAAACTATCGCCACTGCATCCTCTTTGTCCGCCATAATAGTTTACTCTGAAGTCACGTTTGATCTCGAGGGATTTTGCGAGATTTTCCGTCTGACCTGGGAATGCTCGGGAGTCAAATCGGTTCGTGTGTGATGTGTTGATTTTGCCGTGTGGCTGCGCACCACACACTGTACGACCAAAACTGTTAGACCAGTGATTTTTTATCGCCGTGTGTGGGGTCTCTCAGGTTTGGAAAATCGGCCGACAATTTTAAAATCGTCCCGTGTGAACCAGGCTTAAGACCCTTATTCATAGTCTGGTATCGTTTAAAGCCCTTTGAAGCTGCACTGAAACTGTCATTTGGACCTTGAACCGTTTGGTTGCCATTGAAGTCCATTATGTGGAGAAAAATCCTGGAATGTTTTCATCAAAAACCTTAATTTTTTTTCGACTGAAGAAAGAAAGACATGGACATCTTGGATGACATGGGGGTGAGTAAATTATCAGCAAAAGTTTTTTTAAAATTGAACTAATCCTTTAAGAGTTTTCAAATCACAATTTCTGTCGTATAGTTTTACCAAAACAATGCACACCCTACTGTTTTACTGATGCCACAAAATACAGATCAAAGAATTCTTGCAATGATTGATGGTAAAATCCACATCAAACACTTTACTATCTCAATTCCTAACCAGCCTGCTTAATAATACATCTCAAAGCAAGTTTCTCATTTCCAGAATTCCTCACGCGAGGAGGTGAGGCTCCCGTTACCTTCTGCCTGAGGAGCGTGCTGCGAACTCTACCCCACAGTCGAGCCCCGGTGCTGGGACCTCTCCTGAGGCCAACATCCACCTCCTCTTCCTCCTCCTGTTTCTCCTCTTCCTCCACTTCACAGCTGCTAATGACATCTTCCTTCATCAGTTTACTGCTCACAGCCTTCATTCTACCATCTTCACCATTCTGGATCTGGTCCTTATTGCCCATCTTCCTCAGGCTCCTCAAAGGAAGCTACTGTTATTGACAAGAAGCAGCAGGATACAGGAACACGAATCCCCCCCGCTCACAGAAGCACAGTCAAATTCAGATCTTCTAGCACAATTGCAGGCTTGCGTTCCATGTGATCCTGAAGCAGTGCGTGTTTTGGTATAACCGTTCTCATGCTGGTCTGGATGAACCTGTTGTTGTGAATCTTGTCTGCTATAGTCTTGAGTACACACACACACACACACAGATCTCCCTGACAGAGCTGTTCCACAGATGGAGCCCTGGGATTAACTACTGAATCTCCACCCACCCTGATGATTACGGCCCAGTGTGGCAGCTGACCTACCAACAATGTATTCAAGATAATTTCAAGTGTTTTGCTTGGTGTTTTTCTGGTTATAGCACTGAAATGTGGCACTTCCAAAGTTTAAGACAATATTATGTTCTTCCAATCACTATTTATCCTGTTGTAACAATCGTATGGGAAGAAACTGAAGCTTTATACCCTATACAAACAGGTATAAAGGATCTCGCTTGGAGTGTTTGAAGTAAACAACTATACAGTCTGTTGCCACAAAGGAAATGTGTATGGTTGCCATGGCAACAAATGGTCACGTGATTAAGACAAAAGCTTCCATTTGCTGAAACAGACCCTCACTCCGCCCATCCGTAATGTCGCACCTGCCCCTTTGGGACTCTGTCAGCGTGTCATGTCCCACTTTCTCTCTGGAGTTCATCCAACTCTGACGACAATCCATAGTACAGTCCCTCTAATCCTTCTCCAGCACAACACCTAAGAAATTCCCCAAGGCCTTCCCTCTGCTGTTTTCTCTGGTGACATGACCACGCCACCGCATATGGCAGGATTATCTACCTGAACAACTTACCGGCTTTGTTCGGTTCATTGCATTAGGCATTAAAGTGTAAATGCTTAGTCATTCGCAGATTATACGTACACCGCCTTGTTTTATTCTGGGATGCATGACTAATCTATAAAATCAGTAATAATAATAAATCAACTATTTAATTGCCGATTACTTGGATTTGTGCACAGACAAACAGTTACAGAATGTAAGTGATTTATATGGTGTGTTTATAGATATGTTTTTAAGATGAAATAGTAATTGTTGTAGTGTAAAGGCCAAAACATGGACTGGAGTTGAAAATTAGCAATAGCTATAAACTCTTTTTGCATAGCATCAGTTACAGACTAGTTTTGTACTATGTTTAATTGCAATGTCCATGTCAAATAAATGAATAAATAAATAAAAAATAAATAAAAAATACATCACTTTACAGAAGTGAAAACGCAGTTCTATGGGGGAAAAAAGTTGTCTAACGTGTGTTTAATATTAAAGGGTTAGGGGTAGGTAGGGAGGGCTTTATTGTCCCAATTATTAATTAAATAATTTTAATAAATATAATAATTTAAACTATGTCATTATTGCATACCGTTTAGTATACAATAATGTTAAAACAAATAGTATCTACCACAATTTATAAGTATATGGCATCTAACTACTATTTACACTTACTTTTATCTGATTAAATGATTAATCAAAGATATAATCAAAAGATAATTTTTTTTAGTTGCAGACCTACTAAAATGTACTGTGAAAGAAAACCTGAGAAATTCAGAAAATCTCAACAACGACTTACAATATAACCGCAGTGTTCAAAACAATAAGCTGTTAACTGTCTGGTGTTTGTAGGTGAGATCAACCCTGGGCTGATTGTGATCACTGCGAGGAACCACTGCTGAAATTATATGTGCAGTTCACCGTCTCAAAGCTCCGTAAAATATTCAAGTATCATATAAAGATATCCCTGCATGTGATGAGTGGACATAATGAGCAAGCATACCTGAATCTGTCCCTTGGCCATGATGCGATCCATGTTCTCCCCATCATCCATGCACTGTTTGACCTTACTGTAACACAGCAGTCTGAGGGTCTGAGAGCCCTCCAGCTCAATCTCAAACTCCTGTGAAAAGAGGGTCAGCTTGCATTATGATGTCTTTTCATATTTAAAGCTGCAAGATGTAATTTTTTCTTAAATAAAAGTAACTGTAACACAATTATTATATATGTCTTTCTAACATTATATAGGTTTCTTTATCATTTAATGTTTTTGCAGGTAAGTGTAGTGATGATGCGCTGCAGTTCTGACCTCATTCCAGTTTGGCTCTGTGGTGTCTCTGTACACACGAGTCTTTGCTTTGTTTACAAAGTAGCCGAAAGAGTCCACCTCTAGCGTACAGTACAGATCTGAGGTGAGGGAGAGAACAGGCAACAAGCTGGTTATATATAAAACAATTTTCAAATATATATATATATATATAAAAAACTGAAAGTTATTTTCCACACAGTATCTTTTCCAAACAAAGTTAAAGGTAAAAGTATTAGAAGAGGGCAATATGAGAAAAATCACAATATTTATAGCCTAGATATCAAGTAAATAGTTATTTTTTAAGTTGTATTTTTTATTTTTTTATTTACTGAATAAAAGGCTTTATAAATAAAATGAGAAAAAATACAAGATATATATATAAAAAAAATAAGATCATGTAAATTAATAAGTAAACGCAGCTTAACACTTTAGTTAATTAAAGCAAAAGAAACATTAAAATAACACTGAATTTACACTACTGGAGTTGTGATAATGACCATGATATGTTTTCTCAGGATTCATTGAGGAATAGAAATCTCAAAAGAATAGTGTTTATTTGAAACATAAATCTTTCATAGAAATAGCTTTATGAATGTCTTTATAAAGTCTTGTATTTTGTTTAGTCACTTTTGATCAATCTACTTTTCATTATAATTATTAATACACAAGCTTTTGGTTCACATAGTTCAACCATACTCTACATTAGGGAAGATTCTATCGGGGACAAAGGCTATAAGAAAGCCGAAACAATAAATGAGCGAGTTTCTTAAACCAGGCAGCTACGCAAAGAGAGACGGAAATGAACGATGGAAAGTCAGATTAAAGAAGGAAAGCAGTTCATCCTCTTTTGTTCATCCCCCGTTCCACAGCTGCTCATAGAGAACTCTGCCCAACAACAGCAGGGAGCATGTCAGGTGTTTTCATGCATGTGCGCATATATTAGAGGCATTCAATAATTTAATGATTACTGTGAGCCGGATTTCACTCCATCTAATTGCAACCGCCAAAAAAACACAGCGCCCCAGTCTCATAAACTAGGTGAGACATCGCGTGCCAGACAACTTACTCGAGCTCTGTTTCAGCCCTGTCGCAGAATGGACAATCACATTCAGAAAGCCATACAGCCCTGTGGATTCATCATCTATTAGGGGAAAAAGCAATTCAAGTCATGACCAGTTTCAGATACACAAGAAAGAAAGAAATGCAAATAGTTCTTAATGAAGCGAATAAAAAGGCACTCACCTTCTTTATTGATTGTCAGAGGAACACTGTGAACCGTCTGTAGCTTCACGCAGGAGTTGGTGAGCATCTGCAACTCCAGCGAAGTCAAAGAAAAACTCTTGAAACCTGGGAGAAGACATTCAGAAATCAAGAGAGACTTGGGTCAGTGAAGCCACCAACATCTGAATTTAACTAAGTCACTCTCTCGGAAGGAAAAGAGCAGTTTACGGAATCCCGGATTGAATTTTATTGGAAGGTAGGAAGGTTTCGGAGAGGAATAGCAGCGCTTACACTTTTTCTGCTGCTCCCGAATGATCTCCCTCCATTCCTCTCGCTCGTAATCAGACGAAATGAGGAATGTATAGCCCTGAAATAAAGAAATAAAACACACAAGAAATAAGAATGGTTTGTCTGAATTGTCAGTTTTAAACTTTGGTGTGTTTGTGTTTTCTTTTTAGACAATATATTATAGAATTACAATCTTTGCTATTGTTCAGCTATCTGCCATAACATAAAAATAGAAACAACATTAGTGCGAGTAAGTGATGTCAGAATTAAAAAAAATTAGGTAAACTATCCCTTTAAGTTTTCAAAAGTCTTAAAGAACTTTTAAGCAAATGCAAACACAGACTGCAGATTGTTGGTATTGATTCACCTTGCCATTCCTGTTACTGACTCTGAAGGCCATGCATGGAGATATGAGCAACAGCAGCGATTCCTGTTCGCACAGTTTCTTCCTGAGGCGATCGAGGGCTTTACCTCCTTTACACACTCTCTGAACACGAGATGGGAAACAATTAACACAAAGCTGACCGTTTGCTGAAGAAAAGCATTTCTAATGAATGCCTTCATCTACCTTTTCTCTCTGGATCTCGTTCTTGATCTGGGAGATCTTGACCTTTATGGAATCTATCTCTTCCTCTGGTATCTGGGGGACCGGGGAGGACTCCGATTCATCAATGGTCTGGAAGGTGACATCAGCTAGCGGGATATACCACTTACAGTCGTACTGCTGCCCCTTCCTAAACATTGGGAGACACGGAAACCAGGGTGTCACATGTGTGACAATGAAGATGAGGAGAAGAAAATAAAGTTGAATAAAGATTGACTTGCCCTCCGGTTTGTTTCTTCAACTTGGCGCAAAGCAGCAGGTCGGTAAAGAGGAAGACATGGCGAAGTTTTCGTGCCCCTTCTACTAACTCCACCATAAACTGGTCTCTGAGAAGCTGTCGATTCTTTAAAGACATTAGGATGACTTTAAAATGCATGATAATACTTTTAAAACAACAACTGTCTTTTTTTCCCTGTTATATTACTATAAAATTGCAGATATAATCATAATAATAACAACAACAACAACAACACATGTACTAATAGACCCTTTTCGTAGACTGTGATGACGTGCTTCCATATCGTAAAGCTACTTTTTACAGTTTTGAGAGTGACAATTTGAAAAAAATTCTCTTCTGACCAATGTTATCAATCTCTCTATTTTTTCCCCTCTTTTGTAAAGTCTCAGAAATGATATTGTGGAATTCTTATGCTATTGGAGCAATTTGAATAAAAAAAAACATCTATTTGTTGAAGTTTCTGTTCACCACTATAAAAGTTTGTCCAATGACGATTCTGCTTCTGAACTCTGGAAATGTGAAAAGGGTTTGCAAACCAAAAATAACCTTGACACACTTAGTTTCAACTGTTCAACAATAGGGGGCGCTCATGTATGGTTTACTGCCCCATGAATCAGTGGAAGTCATTATTTTTCCTGAGGCAGAAGGTCATTTAAAGTAGGTGATGAGGAAAAGCAGCCAATGAGAGGCTCAGACTCATTCATTCAAATGGTGGCATGACACACTTAAGAAATTGCGCTATTGTGGGTGAGTCACGGGAGCTATTTTCATGATAATGATGGCAGCCTGAGGGGGTTTCAACCTTAGACAAGCATGGCTTGATGGGATTTTAAAAAATGTGCTTGATGAGATGATTCACAAAAGGCAGATATGATGGTAATTACCTACTGTAAATCACATTTGAGAAAAAAGTTTAACCTTCATCGAAATGTACAACACATGTTCTACAAACAACAACAAAAAAACACAAGTAGCTAATTTTGTCCTTAAAATTGAAAAAGATATTCCCAAAAATGTCCATCTCAGGTCAATCTTTATAACTGGGTGTGTATTTGCATTCTTGAGTGACCGAATCCTCCCTAATTGAAGGGTGTGTGACATATGTGAAAGACATCTGCTCTTTTCATGGCCTAAACGTCTGTGTGTGTGTAGATGCATTCAAAACATTGGCTCTGACCTGTGACCCTGGCTTCAGTGAGTGTGTGTTTATCCCTTATGTTTAAACTTGCATTTTTTTTTTACATCAAGATTTGGCCCACATGATATACGGGTACAGTATTGACTTTAGCTGCATTCAGAGACATCTGCTGAAACAGCCTAAGATGAGATGCAAACCATGGCCATGAACTGGAAATCCATCATTTCGCATACAATAATTACACAGGATTTTTAATTACATGGACCATATGGGTATATAATAAGAAGAAATATATTTAAATTTATATTTTACGATGAATTCTTTCTCGTAAGATTGTATAATGCTGTTTTTATTATTGATTTCTTGCATAGTGATACAGATTTCTTCATTTTAGTACAAATATTTACTGGAAGAATGATTAATTGAGCCGTTTTGTTCTCCAGTTCATCTGTCAGACATTCTTTTAATCATTGAAATAATAAATAATCTCTATCTTTGAATTGAATCTTTGTATTTTCTGTAATAAAAATGCCTGGCATGTCCACAAGCCTACAATCAGAGAGTCACTTCCCACACAGTTTTCCAGTAATCTGCGAGGAAGTCTAGTACAAAGTCAACTGACTCACAGTACAGAGGGGTCGGGGTAGTATGCAAGAGTGTGTGTTTGTGTTCATTCTGAAGCTGGGAAGGGTGTTGAGACACTTCTCATTTCGCAAAAATGACCTTTGATAAGTGAGGAAGGGGAACAGGAAGGCGGAAAATGATTATATTGTTGACGGTACCCTTGTAGTGTTATGCAACCGGAGCGTACCAATTAATTTTTGTACACTGATAGTATTCCTAAGAATTACAGTACAAGAGAATTACAGTAAGGATTTTCCTTCTGACCTGGTGACCTTGAAAACATGAGTGTATACAGATCTTTTTTATTATTTTTCAAGGTAAAAAGTAAAAAACGTATTATTATTTTTTACAAATATCATGATACTGATGATATAATAATTTAACAAGTTTTTGAGGAGTTGCATCACATACATTTTCAAACCTCGTCTTGTTCAAAAAATGCCTTATATGCCTTTTATATATGTCTATCTTATATTTATCTGATATTTTATCAGACTTAATGACCTTGACACAGCCATTAGGGTCCTAATATGTTTGTTTTTTCCCCAGCATATTAGTCACACCACGTGATTTGATTAGATGAACAAAATGTCTGTAATATTAATTAATCAGTTGTCAATAAAATATTATTTAATTACTTTATTAAATAGCTATTAAAAAGTGTATTATGATTTCAGGACAGTTTTATCACCCCCTAAACACACACACCCCACTTAAGATAAAAACAATCATCATTAAAGAACTGTATTCATGTCATAATTATGTATTCACTTTTGTACAAATTTAATAGAGGTAAACACAAAAAAAGTCACATCATTGACCTATAATACAAACTGGCAATATTACAGTTCGGCACCACTCACCTCTCCTTTCTTCACTGTCATAGACTGACGACGGGGTGTGATCTCCTCATTAATGCTGGACAAGAAGTTCTGGGAAATACGAAGGGCGTCCTGCAGGAGAGGGCGATCTGGATGACTGGATGGGGTGTGCTTTAGCAGGTCCTAAATTTAATGAAACACACAGGCTAAATGAAGGCCTTGTTTACTCCTGGTATTAAAGGGTTAGTTCACCTAAAAATGAAATTTCTGTCATTAATTACTCACCCTCATGTTGTTCCAAACCCGTAAGACCTTCATTCATCTTCAGAACACAAATTAAGATATTTTTTATGAAATCCGAGAGCTTTCTGACACCCCCATAGACCAACGTAATTGACACTTTCAAGGCCCAGAAAGGTGGTAAAAACATAGTTAAAATAGTCCATGTGACTACAGTGGTTCAACCTTAATTTTATGAAGCGATGAGAATACCTCTTGTGCAAAAAAAGAAGAAGATTTTATTCATTTCTTTTTATTCAAGACAATTATTATTTCCTCTCTCCAGTGTCAGTTTCTGACGCTATACACGTGAGCACTACGACACATGCATGTGATGCTCACGCAGGAGCTGGCATTATGACGTAGAACCCAGAAGCGCTGCACTGCGTTTACAACGTGAACACCGTTAGAGACTGACAAGGAAGAGAAGAAATTGTTATTTTTATTTGAGTTTTTTTTGCACACAAAAAGTATTTTTGTCGCTTTATAACATCAAGGTTGAACCACTGTAGTCACATGGACCATTTTAACAATGTTTTTACTACCTTTCTGAGCCTAAAATGGTAATTGTGCTGCTGTCTAAGGGGATACTTCAAAAATATCTTTATTTGTGTTCCAAAGATGAACGAAGGTCTTATGAGTTTGGAACGACGTGAGGGTGAGTAAATAATAACCGAAATTTCATTTTTGGGTGAAACTAAGCCTTTAAGATGCATTTTGATTGATCGGATCACAAGTGGACGACATTAAAATCTGGTGTAAACGGGATCTAAAACCTTTAAAGCTTGTTCACTTTTAACCACTTCCAGAGGTAGTGGAAAACGCATTGGACCGGGTAGAATGCGTTTGAAGAGTCACAAAAGGCCACCACCAGACGTACGGGAATGGGAATGTGTCTCCCTCATCTTGTAATCTTATTGACCAAAATGCATCTAAGTGCAGACAGGGCCTAATAGTGCAAAACACTCAATTTATTAAATGTGTAAATCAAAGTCCATGCACTTCCAAATAAAACCTGTTGCGCCACAAAGCATAAACACTTTCAACTTGAGAAAAAGTCATGATTAGGTGTACGCTCTTTCAGTTTCACTCACATGGAGGACTAGGGTGCTGCGAGTAACGCGATCCACTGGTTTATACAGCAGGGCTGAGAATGAGAACGGCAAAAAAGTGATCTGAATAATAAGCAGTGAAAAAAGAGAGTCAATGTGAAAGAATTAGTGAATGAATCATGATCTCTTACTTTCTAACGAGTTCTTGGCATTCTGATCTTTACCCTCTTTAGCACTCTTGACTTTCAGATTCTGAAGGTAAAAGGGAAACAAATACATCAAATATCCAAAGATATCAGCTCTTGTTTTGAAAGTATAATGTAAGCGCCCTTAAAACTGACCTCTGAAATCTCGGCAAACTGAGAATTGGCTTGACAACACTTTTCGGCAGTTTCCACGGCAACCTTATAGTTGTCCACAAAAGCCCTGTACACGCCGAGCTGGCTGGCCTGTGTGGGAAGATAAAACGACAGGAGAGAGTGAGAGAGAAGGTGGTTTAAAGATAAAAGTCAGAGCTAGAGGCAGATTACTCATGCATGTTACATCGGCTTAATTCTGCTTATTAAGGTAGAGCAGGCAGTTTTACGTGGCCTGGTATTAATACCAGCCTGACCCAGCATAAAGACAACAGCACTCAACACAACAGACACATTATGACAATGACGTAATTGGTTGAACTATATTTATTATATAAAAAATATTATAAGTTGAAAACTATTATTATCTAAAAAGATCAAACACACAAGTGTGTCTAAAAAGGACATATTAACAGAGTGAACACACACTGAAACAAAGGAGAAGTGACTAAACGAAGCCAAAATGTTGTGGTGAATGAGCATTTGTGTCGTGAAGAAAAAACACCATTCAAAAGACAACAACTGTGAAATGGGCACATAACAAGCATTTGCCATGGCAACATCTCGAGTGCTGCCAACACTGGGGTAAATAAGAGAAGGACTTGTGATGGGGCTTGTCATGAGACAGAGAGGTTAAGTACTTCCTTCAACAAAGCCATTATACAGCAACTGGGGAAACTTGTGAGCGATCCAGAATATAAGCATCATTACCCAGAGATCAGAAAAAAGACGGATTACATCGTGCTGTTAACTCCACTCACTGATAAAAGACGAAGACTCATTAAAAGAGTGAAAAGAACCATTAAAATGAAAAGAAGCACTTTCTAAAGACTCTCCTCTAGTGAAGTGTTCTGAGGACACATCTTCAGTGCCATGGCAAAAAGTGTTTTATTTTATTTGAGCTGTGAATGTGAGTTCTCAGTTCATATTGAATGTGATAAACACTTGAAATAATGTAATACCATGGAATAATGTCAGGAAAAATCTACCAGTGTTTACCAGTTCACAAACAAATATGAGCTGATTCATTTTAGCGAGTCAAAAACGTATAGCTTGACCAGTGTATCCGATTCACGAACAAATGACTCTTATGAGCTGGTTCATTTAAGGGAGTTAAAAACTTACAGCTTGACCACTGTATCCTGATTCACGAACAAATGACTCTTATGAGCCGGTTCATTTTAGCGAGTCAAAAACTTGCAGCAGCTTGACCGGTGTATCCTGATTCACGAACAACTGACTCTTATGAGCCGGTTCATTTAAGGGAATCAAAAACGCACAGCTTGACCAGTATCTCCCGTGTATCCTAATTCACGAACAAATGACTCTTATGAGCCGGTTCATATAAGGGAGTCAAAAACGCACAGCTTGACCAGTATCTCCCGTGTATCCTAATTCACGAACAAATGACTCTTATGAGCCGGTTCATATAAGGGAGTCAAAAACGCACAGCTTGACCAGTGTATCCTGATTCACAAACAAATGACTCTTATGAGCTGGTTCATTTAAGTGAGTCATAAAACTTGACCAGTGTATTCTGATAAAAAAAACTCTTAAAAGCTGTTTTTATTTATGAATTGTTTAAAAAGATGTGTTTGGAACAGTCTGACAAATCCTTCACTGAACAGACTCACTTAATGCAAGTTATTAGTATAAGTATAAATGTAGTGAAGGGTGGACTAATTTCTGTAGGAAACACTGGTCTGAACCTATACATTACAGTATGAAAACAACACCTGAGCCAATTTATGGACTAAACTTGTGTAAGGAGTCAGAGGAGTAAATCCCATGGCATGAGAGTTGGCGCCCGGTCCACAGGGAGAGGGAGAGGGCAAGGGAATGCCCAGCAGTGTGAGTGGGTTTCCAGGGCAGACACATGGACTATGACATCATGCATTCTGGGAAACAGAGCAGACACTGGACTCACTGTCCACTGAAAACTCTGTGTGACCATGTCTCCCTGTGGGATTTCCTGTTTATTTACCCCTCTCTGTGTAAAACACACACACCCTGGAAGGGAACTGTCATTTCAAACACACACACATACAGCAGACACACACACACACACACACACACACACACACACACACACACACACACACGGTAAATAACATGGCATATTCCCCCAAATATTTGTGCTTTATAAATATTCCCTCCATGCAAACATAAGCC
Organism: Chrosomus eos; assembly: GCA_036326025.1. Classification (NCBI taxonomy): domain Eukaryota; kingdom Metazoa; phylum Chordata; class Actinopteri; order Cypriniformes; family Leuciscidae; genus Chrosomus; species Chrosomus eos. The sequence goes on from CM070836.1 coordinate 21,421,799, forward strand.
ACAAAAATGCGGTTTTACATGTCACTAATGCCTCAAATAATAACCACAGGTATTTGCAGCTAACAATATAATCCTTGTGGGATTAACAATGAATTCAGCCTTCGGCCACACTTCCTTGACCCCAATGCCTTTATATTTCAAAGAAGAGATTTATGTCAAACAACACCTACATTCACAGCTACAACCATGGCTGTGGATCCCAGAGGGGAAGGTGATACGTTTCTAACCCAAACCTCAACTGTGGAAACGTCAGAATTTATGAGTGGCAGATCGACACCATGCAACAGTTCACTACATAGTTTTAATTTACGGCTTTCAAAACAGTACGTTTTGTTTTATAATATCATGAATGTCTGGGCACAAGATGTAGCGTTTTCACTACATCTAAATTTCACTTTATTTTCACTTTTTCATACAATTGCAAAGGTGATGTATGGAAGCACCATTTTGAGACAAATTCACACTGCAGCATAAAAGTCACATGGTTACATCATGCACTAACTTTGCAGTTGACATGATTTTTAAATTATTTTTTAAATGAGTCTCTTATGCTCACCAAGCAAATGTTCATTTGTTAAACAATACAGTAAAATATTATTACAATTTAAAATAACTGTTTTCTATTTAATATATTTTTTTGTGATTGTTTTTTTATTTGAAATAATAACATTACAAATGTCGGATGACAGCATGAATACCAATAAAAGATCTATTTTAATATATTTAAAAATTTTCATTTTATTCCTGTGATGGCAAAGCTGAATTTTCAGCATCTATACATTCAGCGTCACATGATCCTCCAGAAATCATTCTAATATGCCGATTTGGTGCTCAAGAAATATTTCTTATTAATATCAAATGTTGAAAGAAGTTGTGCTGCTTAAAGCTACACTGTGTAACTTTTTTAGTTTATTCTTAGCTAAAAACACTTAGTTCTTTCAAAAATATATGTGCTCATTAATGCATATTTACTTCATTCATGTATTCTCGTGAGTGTATAATATGCCATTGAAAATACATACGGGTAAGGGGTTCTAATGTCGGTCGCCATGTTGCCCCTCCATCTTGAAAGTACATTAGCCAAAGAGGGACATACAGCTTCGCATTTCGCGTATCACTTGAAGGAACACTCATGGACGAGGTCGAACTGGAAGCCATGTTAATCTTGGACTACATTGGCCACCGTAGGAGTTAAAACGAAATCGAAATTGGGAGGAACAGAAACTAATATTCACTTTATGGTCATATACCTTTTCACCGCTAAATGGGGGTAAAAATCACACAGTGTAGCTTTAAAGTAACACTATGTGGTTTTTCAACCTTCATAATATATTTCCAAGACCCTTGTGATGGTACATCGACTTAAAATAAGTTAAATGACACGTCTGCCATAGCCTGACGTGGTCTGTATCGCTTTTACTGGCACTATGTAACTTCGGGTTTCGGGTAGGAACCCGTGCACAAAAAAGAACTACAAAACTCGACTGCTTTACGTCAAGCACTGCAATAGTCATTATTTTGTTTTTCTTCGTTTCTGATGTCGCAATACATCATCCTTTCATGAAATCATGTAACATACTCTACCTTGTCTGTGGACATCGTTCATTCTAAAGCCGGCGCTGGGTAAACAGCGAGCGTGCGTGCGTGCGATGGTAGGTTAAATTATTTACGACAGCGGCAATGGACAATTTCGTTTCCAACCAGTAGGGCGACCGAAGAGGAAAAAATACTTGGTGTTACTTTAATATATTGTGGAAACCATGTTCAAAAGAAAAATATTTATTTTAAACAAAAATATTTTGTTACATTACAACTGTCTAATAACATTACATTATAATGCATCCTTTGGGAATAAAAGTATTAATTTCTTTCAAAAAAAATCTTACTGACTCTAAACTTTTGAACGGTAGTGTATAAAGTGGTAAAATACAAGAAACAAAGTCAGAATTCAGAGATATAATGAAAAGTGAAAGGCAAAAAGACGATGCTCCTTGTTCCAGGCAAAAACATGTAAGAGGTCTTTGTACAATCAAAACATCCATCCAATGAAAAAAAAGTTTCATAGCTTAAAATAGATCGTTTTGATATTGTCGGATCTGCGAAGTTACAAGGAAAAATATATTTGCAAATGACTGTGTACAGAGCAAGAAATTGACGAATAGTTATACATCATCATTTAACTGCAGACATTTTTCTACACTGGATGTAAGCGTTGCGTCGAAAATAAGAACCCATCATAATCTCTGATGCTGTCTACACTGGATATACAGATGCGCGCTCAGTTTCTGACATACTCCACGCACTGAGTCTGACGACTGGACAAATGGAAGAGAGAAAGAACGTTCGCTTTTACGCGTCCAGTTAAAGCAGCTGTACAAGAGGATGGTTTATTTTAATGGAGTCCCGGATTGTGTCGGAGGATTTTATGTTTTTTCAGAGCATTTTGTTTTGTAAACGAGGCATAGTGTAATGGAGAGTTCGCAAAGAAACTTTTGTTGAAGGATGATCTGACAGCTTTTCATTAATAATATTTTCAAAACACTTATTACTCGCATGCAATTGCAAGTGGGCGTTGATACTGTTTCCTATGCAATGACTTTAGCCATCATGGCCGTTTACTGAGAAGCCCCATAAAAACTGACCATTTCAGACAGAGGGTCAAAAAATAAAACATTTTCTGCATAGAAATATTTTTTTTGTGCAAAATATTATCTTAGAATTATAAGTGAACCTCAAAGAACATGTTAAAATAAGAAAAAATCTGCAAAGAAACGTTCCAGTTTGTCGTGAGATTCGGCTCCAACACCCTAATACCTTTCAACCCCAGCATTTTTGACCGCAGCCCCACCGATCTAAGAGCAAGACCCCCTATATGCTTTACATGCAGTCGTGTGGCTCTGAAAAGCTTTCATCTGCACAAGCGTCAAGTCCTGCGGGCGTCTATAAAGATGGGGGTAAAGTTTCAGTTTCCACAGCTAATTGTGCCGAGTGGAATGATGTGGCTGTTGCTCGTGAAGCTCACTAAACCAGTTATCAAAGGAAATTTTCCTTAGGGAGGACCGGAGAGACATGCTTTGATGACGACTGCGTTTATAAACCGTCTCTAAAGATCTCTCTAGGGTGGTCTGACAGAAACATCATGTATGGATTACCTGAATTAGACACGTGCATGTGGCAGCATCAAGTTACACCACAAAAAACAGTAACACTGGCATATTATTAGATGATAGTGCATTATGAACCAGTGATTTCAATAATAGGTGGGTAATTTGGCCAAGATCTTGTTATATGATACAATTTCATATTATATAACAGTTTTGCTGGAAACACAAATTAATACAAAATTCAATAAAAAATATTTTTTTTATAGAAAAATGTATCGGTATCAAATGGGTTATCGGTATCAAATGGGTTATCAGTTGCTATTAGAGATTTATTAATTTATTATTATTTAATTGTGCCCGTCTTTTCTTCCATTTTTATTTTTAGATTACCTTTGTGTCATCTAATGTTCACTATGTTAATCTTAAATAACATTAATAATTTAGGAACATTGTTATCTTTACCAACTCTCATAATCAATATTCATTCTTCAAGTTTTTATATTGTATAATATTGTGTAACTTAATACACTTGTAACATTTAAAATGACCAATTGTAGATTTAAATGTTTTCTTTTCATTTAATTAGACAAAATATCACAGTGACAGATAACTGATAAATTACAGATATTAAAACATTACATGAAAATAATTACTGCATGAAATGCTGAATTGTTGCATAATAAAATCCCCTAATAACTTAAAAATGAAAGGCTTTTCTCATTTTAATATCTTCTAATCTTCTAAATTTTGTATTTTTTTTTTTAATCTTTTTGTTTTAAACTTATTGAATGCAAACCAAAAAGATCCAGCATGAATGCTGTATGTTTTATATAAAACAATATAATAAAGTACTGCTCACCAGTTTCTGGAAGAGGTCACCCACACATTGATGGTGGCTCCACTGTTGCACTCTGGGTAACAGGCCATCATAAAAGTCTTTGTGGATCTCATGGAGCTCAGGCACTTTGAAGAAAATGGTTTCTATCTGCTGGAGGGTTAACATGGGCTGTGAAGTGGTGGCAGCAGCTTTCAGGGGCTTCATAGGCTGTGATAAAAAAAACAGGGGGTCAAAAGGTGTCCATGTGCTCCCATTTGTAACCATCTGGGTGCAGTGCATTGTGCAAAGCTCAGCAACACTATAACGGTGATCTCTGACCCCCTTTAGTGAGTAAGCATGCAGTAAATCAGTCCTGTATTACTCACCAGTAAGAGCGCCTCCAAGTGGCTGAGATAGGCTTCCTCACTGGCCAGAATCCCTGATAAAACCCATTTCCTCATCTCCAGCCCTTTCTCGACATCCAGCTCCGACTGGGAATGTCCACGGTAAGAGTGGAAAGAATGAAGAAAGTGCCCATTACAAAACCCTTTAGGGTTCAGCCAAAAACACACATTCCAGTCTAAAGGCCCTAGGAATTCCTAAGCAGGGTAATCCTCATAAAAACCTAAATCCGATCCAATACAGATTTACAGCCCTCAACTATAGACTACATAATCCCATATACTGATAGGAAACATCCCAAAGAATAAAGATAAAGGATTCAGAGGGCAAAAGTTCAGCGCATACAAACACACATTTGCATAACCACGGATGTTAAAAGACCCTTAAACCTGAAGTAAAAGAACCAATATTAAAATTTAGGCTGATCATTATGTTTTTCGCTAACAGTTGATAAATGGATGATATTAAAACGTACACTTTCAGTATTGTCTCTAAATAAATGATAAATAAAACACAAAGAACTAAAATCAATCGTTTTAAATGCTACATGTGAATTTAGGCATCAAAACATTATAATACAGTAAGAAAAATAAATCTTCATTTTGAGATTTAATAATGATGACATTGAGCATGTATAATTAAACATCCAATATAGCCTGATACTGATAAGTTTGAAGAAGAAAAAAAACGACCTATACGGTAACAATATTTCATGCAACACTAATGATAAAAAAAAAAATTAATGACAAAAACACTTGAGAGAGGTGTTTAAACACCATGATCTCATGAAGGCAAATGCTAGTTCTCATTATATCAATGTCTCTTACTGATTTAGTGGACTCCAGGGACCCTGAGGTCTCTCTAATGCTTCGACCCTTTAGGTGAAGTCGAGGAGAGGAGAGGGAGTCATCCGTGTAGGATGCAACGTCAGGCTGCATGCGCTGGTCCTCCCCTCGATCGCCATCATAAACGTATGCTGGAGGCGGGGTCACGCTAAACGGGATGTCTGCAAATAGAGACAAGAGAAGTCAGGGTGTCATACTTGACTTAGAAGTGTAACATGATTTTATTCACATCAATAATTCACAATAGAGTTCATATACAGTAAAACAACAATAAAATATTAGTACATAATATAATCTCCATTGTCAATAAGTGCCAAGCACCCAAGAATGGTTGCCATCTTAATAAATCTTAATTTTAAGTGCCTGAAATAATCAATACATCCTTCATCAGACAGAGAGAGTCTCATACATCTCTGATCTCTTAATGCAATCCACACAGAGGACTGAAACCTTAGCCAAAAAGACTTACCGTCTGAGCTTTTTCCTCTTTGCAATAAAGACTTTGACATATAATTGAAAGCAACAGATAATGTCTGCCAAGTGAAGACAACCAAAGCCGTTAGGAATTCATTACCCATTTCACATTTATTCTGGGAAACATTATCTACCATCTCTCTAAATCACAGCCTCAATTAAGCCTCCTGTTCATTATTAATGCATAACACTGCAACTGAATTATTAAAAATGTGTGTAGTAAAATGCAGCGACTGAATTGTAATTTTTTTTCCCCAGACAATATAAGGATGAATTGGTTGTTTTACATTTTTTTTTCTTATTTATATTATTCTACTAAAAGTCCGCCATAATGCACTGTTTAATGTAATAAAACGGAATTAATTGCCTTTGTTTAAACCGACTCTGGGGAAAAAAGAAGACTTTTTTTAATAAGCTTGAGCTAACATTTTCTTCATATGATCTGGTTGCTGCTGTGCTGTGACAGAGTATTTGTTCCACACCTCCAGGGAATACCACTGATACTAACCAAGAGAAAGAGTTTAAGAGCGAGTCAGTCAAGTAAGTCGAGTCACTTCTTTGTTATCCCTCAAGGCTCACACAACTAATGAACAATAGAAGACTAGAGGACTTCATGCATGCCTCTGTCCTGACGGAGACCCTTTTACTGCCACTGAAGAGACGATCTGCAAGTTAGAAACACGCCAACTCACTAGCGGAAATGTGAAACTGAAGTCAAAGCAGTCCATTTAGGAGAAGACTGACACAACCCCATTGAGCGGAAACTAAAACCGCTTAATCACTCAAATTGCAATGAATAATTCAACACCATTGTTTTTGTTTTAATTACCATTGATGAGGATTAAGGGCTACATGGATGAATAGCTGCATTAGTGATGCCATTTTAATGTTTAGATTTAAAAATGAGGAGTTGCTGAGCTGAAACCAAACACATGCACTTCATACTGCCTAAATATACAACATAACTGCTTAAAGGAACAGTTCACCCAAAAATGAAAATCGCTTTTCCATACAAGAATAACGCATAAATTAACCAGGAAAAATTACAATATCATGTGTGTCATATATATATATATGGCGGCTATCATTCACATCAGCTGTGATTCATAGACTGCAGTGATGACTTGAGACATGATTAATCCTCATAGACTGTCCTGACAATTGTGAGTTATCCCTCTTGTCTGTATTTGTAGAGTAAATTGTCTAAAAGCAGTCATTCATTTCCTGCAGTCTGTGAACAGCTCAGCACCTGTGAGATGTCCAGACGCAAGCATATCGACTATGTGTCTGTCTTATCTGGTGTCCTGATCAGCTCAAATAAGGCAAAGTCTGAAGCTACAGTCAAGAGCTCTGTAGATGTACACAAAACACGTACATGCGCAAGCACGCACACACACACACACACACACACACACACACACACACACACACACACACACACACACACACACACACACACACACACACACACACACACACACACACACACACACACACACACACACACACACAGGATAACAAAACTGAAATCCACTCTCATTGATCCCTCACAGCTCTTGCTATGTACATAGTATGTTTAAACTAGAGTAGTCACGATGCGAAAAGTTCAGTCGACAGAAGCAATACCACTAAGATTTCAATAACAATTTTGATCATACCACAGCAAAACAAAAATGTCAATGAACACAGTCCTTTAAATGTTAGCCTTTAAAGGGGCCGTATTATGCCCCTTTTTACAAGATGTAGTATAAATATCAGGTGTCCCGAGAATGTGTCTGTGAAGTTTCAGCTCAAAATACATAATGTAATGAAGTTCAGATGTTATGGGAAGAAGGAGGCGGGAACCGGCAAACATTTAACAATTTAATAATCAAATAAACAAATACAAAATGAAAGTAAAAGACAGCAGGGGCGACTGCTGTCACATAATAAAACACAAACAAAACAAAACACAGGTTCAGGCCTGTTCCTTCACTGTCGTCGCTCCTCCGTTCATGCTTCCGCTCCTCCGTGAGAGATACGTGACCGGTGTGTCGCGCAGGTGGCGCTCATTAGTTAAATCACGCCACCGGTCTCATGCCTCTCTCTCACGGCCCTCTGCCTATTTTCTAGTTTGTTTTGGATGAACTAGAGTGGTGGACACAGACATTTTGACGATGGGTCCTGTCTCGACTTTTTGACTCTTTTAGAATCGCCTCTGACCGCTTCAGAGTAGCTGTCTATGGGCATGCACAAACATGTCCTTAAAACAACCCTTAACGTTCGTTTTCAAAACTGTGCAACTCACCGAGTGGTTAGTGGTGTTCGTTGATGTTCCAAAACAAGTAGCGTAGCGAAATACAGTTTCTGTCGTGTTTTATTGCGAGTCGAGTCCTCCTACAGAAAACTGTATTTCGCTACGCTAATCATCAACGAACACCACTAACCACTTGGTGAGTTGCACAGTTTTGAAAGCGAATGTTAAGGGTTGTTTTAAGGACATGTTTGTGCATGCCCATAGACAGCCACTCTGAAGCGGTCAGAGGCGATTCTAAAATAGTCAAAAAGTCGAGACAGGACCCATCGTCCAAATTTCTGTGTCTACCACTCTAGTTCATCCAAAACAAACTAGAAAATAGACTAAAAGTGCTAAATCTGGAATTATCCTTTAGGTAATAAATGAAAAGCTAAGTTACATTTGAATTTTGCACTACCTAGTTTCCACTCCCTGACACCGATTAGGCCATATCAAGCCTGTCCACTCATAGCCATCAAGCATAGCAGTGTAAAACAACCACTTATGTACACAAACAGTGTGATTTACATGAAAAAAAGCCCAAAAGACTGGAAGTTGCGTGTTGGCAACAACAAGTGTCCCATATCTCGATTCATTCAGCTTACATGGAGCATAACGACATTAAGAGTGGGCAAAAATGTGAGCAACTGGGTGTCAAATCACCTCACTGTGAGAGAAACAGAAAAGAGAGGACTCCGGTAACACGGAGGCAGCCCTGCTGAGTGGCCTGGCATGTAGCCTGCTTAAAAGAGAGAATAATAGACAGAGCATGAACAAATAGAGAACAGATTAGAGAGATAGCGAGAGAGAGGTCTTTGCTGTCTGAATGTAGAAGGAAGAGCCATGCCAAAGGGCAGCGCGTGTTACTATGTGATTAGCGACTAGCATTGAGCTTATGAGCAAAACAATTCCCGCGGCTAACACCAAGGACGCATGGACTGTGAAAATGGATATGCTTCATATGGGGGAATCCATACAAACATCCTGATGTCATTTTAAATAAATGCTATTCTTTTGAAACTTCCATTTATCATAGAATCCTGATAAAAGTGCATCAGAGTTTTATCAAAAATATTAAGCAGCACAACATTGATAAAATGAGTGCCAAATCAGAATAATTTCTGAAGGATCGTGTGACACTGGAGTAATGGCTGTTACAAATTCAGCTTTGCATCACAGGAATAAATTACATTTAAAAAAATATTCAAATAGAAAACAGTTATTTTAAATTGTAATAATATTTCACAATATATCTGTTTTTTTACCATATTTTTATCAAATAAATGCATCCTTGAGCATAAGAGATGTCTTTCAAAAAACGTACAGACCCCAAACATTTGAATGGTAGTGTTAGTTTTGTAAGGGAAAATAAATGTTAAATGTATAATGAAATGTACTGTAATATAAGTAATAGGTTATCCACAGCTAATATACACCTAGCCATGGATTATCCTGCTTATATGGTTTGCAGCAAAAAATGTGACTGAAATGTTTAAAATGACGATTATTTTCAATAAAAAACTTGAATGCATCTCCCATCAAGTAAGTGTCAATGGTGCAGAAGAAAACCTGCATAATTTTAAAATGATGAAAAGCCACTTGATTAGTTCGGGTGTGTTTGATTGGAGCAAAACCTTGAGGTCAAAGGTGAGAACCCCTTATTTAAACAATCGCTGCAAAAACACAAAGGCCTGGTTTCACAGGCAGGGCTTAGATTAAACCAGGATTAGCCCTTAGTTCAAATAAGACATTTAAGTAGTTTTTATAAACATGCCTTAGAAAAAAACATTACTGGTGTGCATCTTGAGACAAAACAATGGCACTGACATATTTTAAGATATGACAGTGCACGTTGCTTTCAGTTAAGACAACACAAACATGCATTTTAGTCTGGTACTAGTCTAACTGTGAAACTAGGGGATTGTATTAAAATTGGACGTCCAAAAGCGGCAATCTTCCGATGGAATTAGTGTGTGTGGAACAGACCCACTGGTCACTGTGACTGTGAATCAGCCATTAAGGAAGTGTGCAGGGATGTCTGACCATGACACTCAACTTTCCAAAGGAAACATACGTTTGAAGCAAGGTCATTTTCCAACAAAAACACACATTCACACAAACATAGCTAAAACACCTAGACTAAGCGGAAAGTCAAAATTATAATAAATGACAAAAGCTGTTCAATATTTGTGTCAAGAATGTCAAGGTGAAATTAAGGAACTGTGTGAAATATTGAAAAACTTGATTGCAAAAAGGATTATGCGATTATGTGAAATACCATTAAAGGGATACTCCACTTTTTTTGGAAATAGGCTCATTTTACAACTCTCTCAGAGTTAGACAGTTGAGTTTTATCATTTTCGAATCCATTCAACTGATTTTCTGATATTTAGAAGAATATCAGTAACCAGACAGTTTCTGGTCCCATTGACTTCCATAGTATATATTTTGTCCTACTATGGAAGTCAATGGGACCAGAAACTGTCTGATTACTGATATTCTTCTAAATATCCGAAAATCGGCTGAATGGATTCGAAAACGGTAAAACCCAACTGTTTAACTCTGGGGGAGTTGTAAAATTTCCCAAAAAAAGTGGAGTATCCCTTTAATTAATAAACCTAAACCAACTGTCAACATAATAAAGGCACAGTTCACCAGTGAAAAGCTTAGAAAGGGAAGAATTCCTTGGAGCCATTTCATGTCTGCTCTTGTCCATCTACAGCAGTGTCAGTGTCGAACAGCCCCACATACTCAACCAGGAAGTCTTAAAACGGTCTTCGGTGGTGGTGGAACAAAGTGGGAAAAAACGACCTACATTTCCTTGGAAGGAAACGTTACTAACTGAGAATTTGTTTCTGAAATGACAACCACTCAAAGCTATTATATAATTCTATTTAAATCCACAAAGATACTAACAGAGTGCTTTGACTCCTGAACTTAAAATCAAAACCCTTTGGTTAGCAATGAACAGGGCAACACGAGCGCAGCTGGTTTAGTCCGCTGGCAGAGGATCCAAACGCGTCACACAGTTCAATGCGAGGTAGATTAAACTCATGACGCAATATCAGCATTTCTATCCTGCGATAATACCAACAACAACCAAAAGAGTCACCCCACTCTTAGTCTTTTTTCTTGCACCAAAATGTGCATACACACACTCACAAAACCACACACAGATCATCCTAATCCGTATGTTTGAATATGATCCCAAAGGGGGTGGAAAGCACCAGATGTGTAAGGCCAGTAACAATCCATCTCAGGATCAGATTCACTGATCTACTCTAACACAACCAGCTGCTCATAACTATCTTTTTTAACTCGAGGATCAAAGTTTTTCCAAGGCCGCATTAGATGATCTGAAAAATCTATAGAGAAAATGTTGTGGTAGGTCATGTGTAATCTGTCATAAATGAAGGCAAAAATAAATAATTATATAATAATATAGCTGGGGCCAAGCACAAAGAAGGCACGGTATATAAAATGGATGATATGCATTATGTATATTATAGTTGTTTTGTATATTTTTTATTGCATGTAATATATAAATGTTTTACATTTCAATTTTTTTTATTATTATTCACATTTTTTATTGTATTTATATATTGTACATATACACATTAAAGTACAATAACTATAAATACAAATAGATGTCAATTTATAAATTAAAAATATAATAATAATACAAAATTATAATAATTATATAGCTTTATGCAACACATTCTAAACGGTTCCTTATTTAAAACATTAATATACACACCCCACTGTTTTTTATTCATCATGCCATGGAATTAAATCAACAGTGCTCCAAACAATTAAAAATTTATAAGTATTAAACATCTTGGTAATGTTTTATTTTTTTTCCAAAAACATCCCCAAATTAAATGACAGATAAAGATTTCACAATTATGATGTCAGCAGTGTGACGAACATGAAGATGGACACTGATAAGAAGATCATGCTGTGATGTATACCTCTATGAGTGTGCATATGGGCCCTTAGAGGAAACAGAAGGTCTGCAGGACGTTTCTGTTGTGTGAAAATATAATTTTGGCAGGGTAACATGTAAATTCAGCTCATGAAACAAAGGATGTGGCCTACCGGTATGTATGTGTATTAAAAGCCTGTTGGTACTACGGTTGTTTTATCTGGAACTGGAAAATGTGGTTATTGTGTCTCAAATTTCCGTAACACCTCAAAGACAAACTGGTGGGCTGTTTTCCCCTCAGAAGAGAGACGATGTAAATATAGCAGGCAGGAAAAAGCTCTTCAGTGCACTGACAGCCATTCAACTGTTACTATTTTGGATAAAGCAACTTCCTGTTTATGACACACCGTCTACAACGTCACATCAACACCAAAGCAACATTCAGATAAGATACCACTAGATAAAATCAACTTTTTCAAGTCTAAATTTAGGTTTTACCATTTTATTATTTCTAGGGTTCCTGAAGTCGATAAAACATTTTGACATCCTGCAAGAGAAACAATAGAAAAGGAACAATACTGTATGTATACAAAAGGAAGCAGGTAAAATATCAGTCATATATGTTACTTTTCTTCCTCCTTAGTCTGATGTGTGGACCTGAATCCGAAACATCAGAGGGGAACCAATAAAATAAGTTCCCCTACAAACTGAAAAATGATCCCCAATTAAAGTTAGTGGCAATATCCACAATCAACAGAAACAAACTTCTCTAAGCTCAGGGAGATGTTTTGAACCATCAGTATTTAGTTACCTTTACTGGAACTACAGTACATTCAGTTCAGCTCACAATCATTTTTCATTGCTACGTGTCCAGCCTCCCCTCGACAAACACAGAACTGGTACAAAGTGAGGGAGTCAATGACAGAAACAGGTATTTCTTAATATATTTCACAAGGTCTATTAAAATGCTTGTAGGAATGAAGAAAGCCAATTTATTTTCAATATGACCTTCACATTGGACACTCTCAATCTTCATTTTTCACATTAAGATATAAAAAGGCTAACAGCCGTGCCAGGTAAATGTGGGAGGACAGAATGCATTTATTCGGATGGCTTTAACCCCCCAGTCAGATTCCATGATGACAGGCCTCTGGGAACCGCCCCCCTTCATGTCTTTCTTTGTAAACATCTCCACACTTCACTCACTGACTCAGACTAAAAGTCTGGACTTGCTCAATGTAGTTGTTTTCATAACTGACGGAAGAATTTAATGACAATGGTGGAATGATCACAGTGCTGGAATGAAACAATACAAATATTTTGAAGATGGATGATGGGAAATGTTTTCGAAAAAAAAACAGTTTTCAGTCATTGTACAACAAAAGATAGATAACTATCAAAAGCCAGCTCATAAAACTTGTCAATGCAAGAAAACTAATCTGAAACGGACAATTTTTTTTTCTATTTTTGACATCCGAACATGAACAGACTCATTGCATTCACTGCATACGACGCTTAAAATGAAGTAAAAGTGTTTACATGCAAAGTGAAATTGAGGTAATAAAAAGTGAAGGTGTGCCAATCGGGTATTGCTTAAACTGCTTATGACTTTTACCTATTAAAAGAACAAAGTTTAAGACATTTACATGAGTGTCAGGTTATTAGACATAATAAGTGTAAGATTGTATATGTGAATACACTCATTTTGTGTTTAGGTACTTTTAGTAGGAGCGTAAGAACTTGTTTGATGTTTTGAAATTGGATTTTGAAAAATCCAATTTCTTTCCATCCATCTGTCTATATAATCCATACATCTACCCATCTATCTTGGCCTAATAAAGACCTGAGTTAGAGATATTATAAGGATATTTATTAACAAATCAAAGCATGAACCAATCTGGTACACTCACTTTTTATTAACTCATGAACTCACCTTGATGAAACAGTTAAAACAAACAGAGCTCATCTTCCCTTTTACTGCCATTTCAAAATATACATATATTTGGTGTGACAAGTAAGTGTGACATCTACATTCAAACATACAGCACCTGTTTGGTACGGGTTAATGATGGGGCTACTGGCCTTGCCTTCACTCCACACACACACACACACACACACACACACACACACACACACACACACACACACACACACACACACACACACACACACACACACACACACACACACACACACACACACACACACACACACACACACACACATTTTAGGAGATGCCTCTGAGAGTAAGGAGAAAAGTGGCATGGTGTTAAAAGGATTTGCTTCTTCAGTAAATCAATGGAGCTCTCGACAGCAAGGTCACTGGGGAGGCGGGCGGTCATGCGGGTGAGAGTGGAAATGGATTTTACCAGAAAGTCACGCAGACACATTTGCATGGTTACAAGAGGCAACTAAAAAATAGCCTCCGTCAAAGGCAATTCACTTAGGGCAGCCAGTTGAGGAGTCAATACAAGATTTGTTTAGATCTATTCTGGAGGAAAAATAGCAGCTAGTCGATTAATGGGATGTCTTATGCACTGTATAAAGTATCAACGTAGGACAATGCCCAATCCTGTTTGCTTTTTCCTAGCATAAAAAGCTATTAGTAATAGTGTGTCACCCTAATGTCTGGCTTGAGACAATTTAGGGAGTGGAAAAGCATAGCTGGGCCTAATATTCATAAAAAGGAATTAAAATAGCAACACTATTAAAATTAACAACACTATTAATACGCTCTAGCGCTTTCTCCATTTAGAAGCACATACACTGAAAAAAAAATGGTCTAGAAACAATTTTCACTCAGAAATTGCTAGAACATATCACAAAGAGTTGGAAAGTAACAGCAAGTAACGCATTTAATTAAACATGACATTAAGTGAAAGACTGAAATAGTATTTTCTTGTAAAACATACTTGTAATCACACAATATTTTTCTTAATGAAAAATAATGAAAAAATCATTTTTTACAGTGTAGTTCTAACAAACTCAGCCTGTTGGCAACGTTTAACTCTACAACACATCTTATAGTTACTTCAAAACGTTTTTCAGTGCAATGACATCATCACAATAGGAGAAAACAATTAGTCTGACCAACATTTTAATATCTAAACCGACCATCTAAGCAATTAAGCATTGGTAAGAACATAAAACCAAGGGTTGGCATGGCAACTAAAGACTCTGCGGTATTCAAGCTTAATCCTTCAATAAATCAGCAGTAAAACGTTTCTGCTTAGTTCGCACTGTGGAAAGGGATAGTGTAAATGGCCAAATTTACTCAATTGTTCGGAGATACCAAACAGACTTTATAAGCAAATCCCATCCACATACTGAATCAAAATAAAAACTCAGGGCCTGGGAAAGGGTGGCTCTGCTGCTGGACCGGAGGAGTGCATGTGTTTAACCACACACCGCCTGCTGGTTTGGCCGACGGCCAGTTCCCTCATGCTTCATCAAAACACTTCCATCGTCCATCGTCTGCTTTCATTATGGAGGAGGATGAATCAAAGTGACCACACCACAGTCATTAAATCCTCTTTATTTATCAGATAGGTTGAGAAGAGCTAATGAGAATCAGGGTGGGACTACCAAACAAGCTCATTAAAGATGTTTAAATAGATCTGAGTGGGAACAGGGTATATCAAAGCTTAATAAAATGCTCAAGTCACTTGAGTAACACAAACACAGCCAGCAGCACCACACGTCAGGTCTACAGATTGTGACTAAAACGATCAAGATATAATATATGTGACGATTTAAAATCCAGTTAGGAAAACCTTGTGTGCCAATAAGAGTGCATGACGTTTTTTTCATAACACAACAATGAAACACCGCGGTGAACTGTTATTGTGATCACTTCAGTGAGAAAGGCATCAGTCCATTTACTGACAGGTTGTCACATATTTCCAAGAAACATTTTTCAAGCAGTTTAGTTGAAATCAATTAATGATGGTATTTTAGAAATGTAAAAATATTTAAATACATTTAAATATTTTACCATCTTAAAGGTGGTGATTTGCAAAACAGCCGGCAGATTTTGAAAATACACAACTCCTACCTTCTTTCCCTGACTCCACCCACTCCACCCATTCGAAGAGGGGCATGGGGGAGGGGGGTATGGTACGACCGTTTGATTGACGAACTTACTGTCCAATGATTCTAGACGGTCTTGAAAATGATTGGCTGGAGTTTTGAGAGTCCTGCCCGTTCCACAGATTATACAATTTTTTAATTTTCATTTCAGTGCTTCTAACTCAGTGGCTGTAAGTGGTCAAAAATGGTCAAAAAAGAAAATCACATACCCCACCTTTAAGTTTCAATCGACTGTAGTTGAACCTTTGTTTCCATGACATTTTGTAACCATAATCAACACCATTTTACTTTTATTCCGAAACAATACTCTGAAACTTAAAAAACTCGGGATTCAATTTCTCTGTTCACACTTGTAGTTCGATTCGCTTAGTTTGTTTGGTCCAGGCCAAAAAAGACTCTTTATTTTTTTGTCCAAGTCAGCCTCGAGTTCACATTACGATTTTAAACAGCGAACCTAGGCATATGTTCACAACATGATTGGTCGGCTTTTATGACTTATTTTTCGCGACAGAACTTACCAAACATCCAAAACAATGCTGTGTTCTGGGATAAATGCGCTCGTTGTACATATGATTGTATTTTGACCAGCTGAGAACTTGTGAAGAGCTTATAAAATGTGTAAAGGAGTAAATACAGCGGCAGGAATCCCTCTGTCACACACACAAAGGAAGATCTGGTGCGGGAAGACACTGTTCTGATGCCTGTACCGAACTGTGCGACTGAGGAAAAAAAAAAAAGGTATGTGTGAGCGTTCTGTCCTTTTCAGGGTCTCAACTTCCTGTTTTTGGTTCGTTTACATGTCTTTGGTCTGTGTTGCGTTCATATTTGATTCGAATCGCACCAGAGTTTGTTTATGTTTACTACACCAGCATTTACTACAGTAAAGTTGAGCGAGTGGATCTGGTATTCTGAGCTGGTGTGAGTGAGTGGAGGTGGGGCTAATTTGCATATTCATGGAGTTTACTAAATGAAGCAAGGTACATTCAAGCTATTTTAAGACCAATACATTTTTTCACAGGAAAAAAACTTTTAAATATGTAATTTTGATGATCGATGATTCGTTTTAGAGGGTTAAAATGATTGACTACAGGAGGGCTTTAAGTAAGAAGCTATGCATGCTCTCAATGAACTGAAGTGCTGTTGAACAACCAGCTTTATCAAGTGATGCAGTAATTTGTCATCTAAAAAGTATTCTGGCTCCTAAATGTTTCATTGTATGTTTTTTTTTTGTCTTGTCTGAAGCCCTGCACATCCATATAGTACATACACAGAGGGTATCAACAGTAACCCCTAAAAGTGGTAAATCACAGACTGAGATTTAACATGAGAAACGTTTACCATAACACTAGAAGAATATCCTAAATCTTATAGGCGACATGTCTGACCTCCAGGCTGCACTTTACACCAACCACTTTCCACACACATAACTGCGCAACAGCCCCCAGGGGTCAGTGCCTGTGCTCGTGGGCCACTTTACTTTTCATTAGCCGTGTATTTACCGCACTTCTCAAGCAGCTGAGACATTCCATAAACACTTTAGAGAACGAGTACAGAAGGTCCTTTCAGTCCCACCAGGGAAGCTGGGTAAGCCCCTGAGGGGTTCAGGGCACAAAGCAGAGGAACAGTTGAAAAATAAGTTAAACTTTGTATTTCATGGGTATTTCATTCTTGCTTGATATTAGCACACTGGTTGTAAAGTTCATGTGTTGTTTTTTTTTTTAAATAATACAAAATAATTCATTTTAGTTTGCTTGTTTTACTTAAACTTACAAGAAAGTTTGCATGATACATCAGGCTTTTATGGCTCATATAGTATGATATAGGAGAATATGGAGTACATACTCAAGAAAAAAATAAACACTAGTTGCTAATATTTGCATGGCCAAAAATGAATGCAAATCAATTAGATCTTTATAACAATATAGCAGACTATATAAGGGGCAAAACATACAATGCAACAAAATACATTGAGGATTGAGAAATAAAAGTTCCTCAAAGCCTGTTGTATCGTATTTAATACACATATTTTAACATGATTTTACTATAGAATTTATGGATAGTCAAGCAAACCCAAGTTGCTGATGCTGTAAGTGTTCATCTTAAAATATCACTAACGATAAAAGTTGTTCTGACATTTAATTTATAAAAACCAGTAACATATTTTAGAATTATACAAAAAGGCCTTTTGCTAAAACGAGTATAAACTATAAATCAGATGACAGAAAGCATGTACTGTAGATAGTGTACAACTGATTTTCATGTTGATAATATAGAGGCCTCAGAAATGCGAGTATCAAATATGATCTGAAGATAGGCAAAAGGACAAACCCTTTGTGGTAGTCCAGGGAGGCATGTCGAGGTTATGATATTACTGTGAATCACAGGGGATCAGACAGAACAGAAAAATGAGGTCGGATAGGTTGCGCTGCTGGGGGAAATGTAGGGGAGGGGGTGGTCCTGTAGCAGACGAGAGGGACTGGTGCAGAATTAGGACGGGAGGTGACATGGCTGAGCAAGAGAACCACACAATTTACAGCACGTTAAAATAACAAGACTGCACTGTTCCGAAGATCTCAAAGAAAGCGCCCACAACACAGTCACTGTGATTGTGATAAATGTCATGAATCAAGAAATGAAGAAATGGAAAATTACGTAGTTCAGAAAACTGATGCACGATATATCAGTAACATTAGTCATTGGCTGATATTTTTTTATCAATAGCTATGTTTCCATCCAAACTTACGAATTTAACTTATATGCAAAATCGCAACATTGCATAAAACATTTGTGGAAAAAAGCATCATGTTCAAACTTTCATGTTTTCTTGCGTTCAGATGCTGGTGTTTGGGAATGTAATCGTGTGAGGCGGCGGTTCTGGGAGGGAATTTATCCAAATCATTTTGATGACAGACATTGGCACAGGCATTTCAACATTGAGATCCTGTGCAATGAAACTGGCCCGCTGGTTAGTCCAGTTTATTCAATCACATCCTCTGTTGAGGGAGTCAAGGGATTTTTTTGTTGAGCCTCGAGGGATTTATTCGGTAAACGCGTTTCCATCATAGCTTTTCTTTTCAGATTTTTTTTTATCCTTCTCAATTGAGCACATAGGCCTACGCTTTTTATGCACATTTTTTGAATTTATGAGCATTTCGGTGTTTCATCCAGCGATTTTTATGCAGTATCGCAAAATGCACATAAAAATAGGTGGATGGAAACAGATAATGTTCGAAACAGTTGTGCTGCTTAATATTTTTGTGAAAACAGTGATTTTTTTTTTTAGGATTATTTGATTAATATAGAGTTCAAAAGAAGAGCATTTATTTGAAACAGAAATCTTTTGTATTTTTATAGGTAAATGTCTTTATCACTTTTTATCAATTGAATGCGTCCTTGCTGAATAATGACCCCAAATTCTTGAACAGTACTTTATTTTCTTGTGGAATATCCTGTTTCATCTGAAATATCTGACATTATGGAATTGGAAGGGGTAGGGAATGACTTTCAAACCCATTAAAACGTCAACATAATCCACAGGAAACCAGAAAAACACTGACTGCAAACCCCAGAAAAGCCAGTTCTTCAGTGTCCATTTGAAATAACAACACCACTGGAATAGTTTCATGATGCTGCTGTTTACTCTTGCCAACAGGGCCGCATTGCAACTATTTCCGTCATCGACTTCGTCCTCTGTAATCAGGAGACTATTCTGCCTTTGTGACATAAGCAAACACACTGTCTAAAAAGGAAGAGGAATTTTCGGTGGTACACCGACTGCAATTTACAGACTTGTGTCTGTCACATCTGTTTGTTGAGAATCGTTGAGATTCATCTATCTATTTACTTTTGTCAGGTGTTCCTCTTAACTATACAAATTGTCATTATAAAGTTACACTCAAAATAAAATAAATACAGGACAAGCTGCAAAATTTTCTTTCCAAACACTCAGTATCTACTGTCCATAAACTCCATATATATGCATTTACATCTGTGCTATGTAAAATAACACACCATTGTGTTTGTGATTCTGTGAGAAAAGCTCCTCCCATCAAATGACAGTGAAAAAGATCCGCTCGTTCCCCTGCAGCTGGTGATGGTGGTGCAGGGCTCTCTGAGGCCCGTGCCAGCTGGACCCACGCCAGCCGGGTCTCAGCCCTGGCCCCGTTTACACAGTCCAACCCCCAGGACAACAGGTGACACCAAACAGTCACACTTACAAAAAGCGCCAGTTAGCGTGTCTTAGGGCATCGGTAGGGCAAAATTACAACTTAGCTGACCACATAAGTAGACTGTTTGAAAAGAAGCAAATTACATGCAGCGGTCGCTACTGCTGTCAGGCTTTATGTGCACGTTTGATGTTGTATGAGCGGTATTTCTGATGTTGAGGCTTTCGTTGGATTTATGGGCTCTGGCAGATGATAAAACGGAAAAACAACAAGAGGGATAAGAGCCATCAAATTCCTATCGCCAGATTCTGTTTGCAAAGTTGAAATGTTTTCAAAATAATAAAGAACTATTCTAAAAATAATAATGTTAAACCAAAGATAAAATGTACTACCACCTGTTACCCTTTCCATAAAGAAGGATGGATGCATTTTAAATATCAACTTAATTTCTGAAATTGAATTGAGGTAACAAAGAGGATACAGAATTTCAGCTTGAATTTGAATGCAAGGAAGTAAAATTACAGTTAACTTAAATTTGAGACAGACAGATAGAGATGCAGAGCAAGCATGGTGTAACTCAAGAGTTTGTGAGGAGGACTTTAACAAAGGACTGTTTATTTTAATAATACAGGCAGGATTACGTTGTCTGGCAGGGCCGGTATGTTCCTAAGAGGTGACTTTTAACACCCAGTTGACAGAAGGGAAACCTGCCAGATTTAGCTTCCCAGGAAAAATGGCACACAGTAAAACTGTAAGAACCACCTGATCTCATTCACTGGCTGGTTCTGTCAGCATAATGCCCACAAAGTCAAACTCAATCCATTCCCAGCCCACCAAGCACAACACTTTTGACTTATCACGACAGCAATCGCCCGTGTAAAACGAGGCGGATTTATAAAACATGATTGAAAAGTAACTGTTTTACCACAGAAGAGGTCTGAGGAAACATTTTTACTATTGGTGTTACCTCAAGGGATTTCCATGAAGATATATTTTCCTTGTTGCGAAATAACCTCTGTCATGCAACCGTTAATTCTTTGACTTTAAACAATGCATGACGCTTAGTACCTTTAATTTCATAGTAAATTCATATTAAATCCTTGAGTATTTTCAAAAATGTCAGGGCAGTCACCACAGTGTGGCACAGCATGTGCGTGTTTGACAAAGGCACGTGGCTGCACTGTCTGCTGCTGTTTACATGCGGGAGGGGCACTAGGTGAGCGTGACTGAGATTTTCGAGGACTAAAATCTGCACATCATGCTCTCTGATCTCTCTCTCTCAGAGTAACGGATCTAACAGAGGCAGTTTAAACTCATGCAAGACTCGACAGTGCGGTTTGTGAACAGCTCGAGGGCATTCAATTAAGATTGCAGAAAAGAATTTGGAGAAAATGTAGAGACAGACTGAAGAATGGCTACACTTCCCACTGGTGTAAATCACGATCCTGCTGTTAAAACGCAACATAACACTGATCATTTGCTATTTGTTTGTGGCGTGCTGAGTTCGCAGCTCTGCGCTCTCTCTGCCTGCTTACGTAACTACAGCTTGGACTGAGCTGATGAGCTCTTTTCTGCTTGCTTGATATGAGAGAAATAGGCTTTTAGCTCTGTAGTCTTCTATCGGTTTCTGTCATTTTTGTCAAATTTGCAAATGTGCACTTAAAAATGTAACTTACTGTCTTATATATTATATATCCTCATTATCATCACATATCATAAGACAATACGTCTCCAATTGTAGGCAAAGTGGGGAAGTAAAGACATAAAACAAAAGATGTGAACCAACACAAACAATGAAACGATGTTTTTTAGATTTTATAATTATTGTGCTCTTGCTTAAAGGGGGGGTGAAATGCTATTTCATGAATAGTGATTTTTTTACACTATTAAAGTAACACTAAGTAGTTTTTCAAACTTCACAATATATTTCCAAGACCCTTGTGATGGTACATCGACTTAAAATAAGTTAAATGACTCGTCTACCATAGCCTGACGTGGTCTGTATCGCTTTTACTGGCACTATGTAACTTCGGGGTTCGGGTAGGAACCCGTGCACAAAAAAAGAACTACAAACTCGACTGCTTTACGTCAAGCGCTACAATAGTCATTATTTCGTTTTTCTTCGTTTCTGATGTCGCAATACATCATCCTTTCATGAAATCATGTAACATACTCCACCTTGTCTGTGGACATCGTTCATTCTGAAGCCGGTGCAGGATAAACAGCGAGCGTGCGTGCGACGGTAGGCTAAATTATTTACGACAGCGGCAATGGACAATTTTGTTTCCAACCAGTAGGGCGACCGAAGAGGAAAATTTACTTAGTGTTACTTTAAAGAGTTGGATCCCCATGCTAAACATGGACAAAGTTTCAAAAATTAAGTTGTATGTTTGATTGAGTATTTCTGTTCTCAAAATACTCCTTCTGGTTTGTCACAAGTTTCGGAAAGTTTTTTTCGAGTACGGGCCTGTGTGACGTCAGCTAGGCCGGAATTTCCTTATACGGGTCCTAAGGGCCTCCCGGAAGGGCGCGCGCGCAGCTGTAGCCTAGAGCGAGAGAAGTAACGTTATGCCTATCAGAGCGCTGTGCTCGGCTTTATGGAAGTCATCGGCTGTGATTGTTTTATAAACAAGGCCCAGTTCGACACCGGATTTGCAGATCGTCTAATGCTTAAGGATGGAGCAGTCCCAACGATAAAGGTTTACGGTCGTGCGTTGGAACTGCAGGCGGTGAGTAAAACTGCTTCAAATGTCTGTGAGTTGTTAACTATCGCCGTGTATTAAGCACAACAAGTAAACAACATGATCACGTACAGTTAATATAAAACTACACTTCCCACATGTACACCTTTAAAAAAAATACGACGACATAAAGTCAAAATTAGTCATTTACAAAAACCGCTAAGCAAATATAAGTTATACAGTTCCAGTACACACCGCTTAGAGACGTCTTGCTGTAGTCGTTGCTGCTGCTGCTCGTCTTCAATTTCAGCCTCGGGATCTGATTCGGGATCAAAAATGTATGGCTGAATCTGATTGTTAGCAATGTTTTGTTTTGGGGATATCACAGCTTCCAGAAGCTCTCAATGTAAGCTTTGCACGCTCGTGATTATTTAGCTCCGCCCACACGGCACGCCTCCACCCGCTTGGTTTTTTCCGGAAAGACTCGGTACAGCCTATCTTTCTTTTATAAATATAATAAAACTAAAGACTTTTTGGAGATATGAATGATGCAATACTACTCTATAGGTACTCAAGATTAACATGAGATTGACTGAAAAACTGAGTCTTTCACCCCCCTTTAATCATTTAACACTAATGTTCTGTTTAAGAGTATTAGGCTCAGCAGTTCATATGTCTTGCTATGACATATCTACATGACTTTTGATAATTTAAAGAGAAAACATGCTTCAAATGTTCTCTATGAGAATATGTTACATACACTTGCTTTCAAAAGTTTGGGGTGGTAAGATTTGATGTTTTTGAAAGAACCTATGCTCACCAAGGCTGCATTTATTTGAAATACAGTTTATTTTTTGTTTTGTTTTTTAAACAGCATTTTTTGACATAATACAATTTGAAATAACTGCTTTGTATTTGATTTTTAATATATTTTAAAAGATAATTTATTCCTGTGATGCAAAGCTGATTTTTCAGTAGCAATTACTCCAGTCTTCAGTGTCACGTGATCCTTCAGAAATCATTCTAATATGCTGATTCATTGCTTATATTGTTATCAATGTTAGAAACAGTTAAAGAAACACTCCACTGTTTTTTGAAATAGGGCTTATTCACTGTCTCCCCTACATTTAGATAGGTGGGCAAACGCATTTTTGTCTCAGTGCATACATTGTTTTAGTTTGGCAGAGCCGCCGCTAGCTTAGCTTAGCATAATGAATGGCTAGCATGCCAATGGCCAGCTAGCATGTCGTAAGTAAAAGTGCTAAAATAAAAAAAAATAAACTAATTTCTTCTTGTGGCCTGCGTATTCACAACGAGTACAAATAGCAATGCAGATTAAGACTAGGCGATGTCCTAGGCAGATATTGACTTGGGACTATATATTGGGGTTAACAGCTGAAATCCCCCAACTTCCGTCAACTTACCAGCATGAGCTGCACCGAGTACCTACGCTTTTGGATTGTGTTGAGTTTGAGAAGTTACAGCTACAGTTACAGCAAACATGGTAATTGCCTGCATAACAAAATGTTGTGAGAACGAGCAAAGGACATACACTCACACCACCAGTTCGTGTTGGCTCTCATCCTCACGTCGTGGCTGTTGAGCGATCACAACCTCCTCCTCCTCCTGTCGTTCTATTTCCAAAGCTGGCAGCTCCTCTTCAGAAAACTCTGGTTCATAGAAGTATGGTTCTGGATCTTGACTGTCTGAGAAGTCACCCTCTTCGTCTCTCACAACATCTGTCATGTTCATTGCCATTCACTATGTCTACTGTAGGAAAAATAGCCAGCTACTATTCAAGCCGGGATGTGTTGCGTGATCCCCCCCATATATAGTCCCAAGTCAATAATATCTGCCTAGGAAATCGCCTAGTCTTAATCTGCATTGCTTTTTGTACTCGTTGTGAATAAGCAGGCCACAAGAAGTAATTCTGTGTTTTATTTTTTTATCACTTTTACTCACGACATGCTAGCTGGCAACAAAGGATTCCATTCATTATGCTAAGCTAAGCTAGTGGCGGCTCTATCAAACTAAAACAATGCATGCACTGAGACAAAAATGTCTAAATGTAGGAAAGAAGGTGAATAAGCCCTATTTCAAAAAACGGTGGAGTGTTCCTTTAAGCTGCTTAATATTTTTGTGGATACTGCGATAAACATTTTAAGGATACTTTGATGAATAAAACTAAAAAGAACAGAAATATTTTTCAACAATGCAAAGGTATTTGCTGTCACTTTTGATCAATGTAATACATCTCTGCTGCTGACCCCAAACTTTTGAAGCACTGTAAAAAAGTTGCTTAAAAAGTACATTTTTAAGTACAATCAATTGGATGTTTAAGTAGTTTCAACTTAAATTACATTAAACTGACTTTAAACAAATGAGTTGAATCTTGTATAACTTATTTTGATGAGTTAAAGCAATGTAAAAACATATGTCGTCACAACTTATTAATCATATCATATTTTACAGCGTTATCACTGTGGTCTCCTGGACCCTAAACATAAATGCAATCTGAACAGAACACGTACAACAAAAGAGAGCAAATGCATGTGAAAATGAAATGATTAAAAAGCAAAACTATTTCTAAATGCAAGATTTCTTCACACTGACACTTTGCTCCAAATAACCTATTCTTTGCATTGCAGTGACCCTCAATTCATGAGGAAAACAAGACTGAATATTAGCTAAAGTAAAGTTACATGCCATTCGCATGGTGACCATTCAAACGCATTACAAACTCACAAAATGAAGAACCATTCCTTGTGTGTTTCCATTCAAACCAATAAAACCACAGATGTCTGCTCAATTGACATTCTGTATCTTCAGCCCTTCTCTTAATTTGTTTCTTGTCTTTCACCCCTCCCCCAACAAAAAGCCTTGCTAAATTCACCATACTAGACGACCTCTTTAGGTCAATTAGCCCTCGGCAGGACAACAACATTAATGTGAACTGATGCATAAACACTCTGGGTGGACAGAGAGCGAGTGACTGCACTGCCTCAGGCCATTCTTGGCCTCAAAACTGCAGATCAGACCAGTCGTATCATGACAGCGAGATAAGGAAAGGGAGAAACCACATGGAGAGCTAACACAAAGAAGAAATATAGTAGAGGGTTGGTACTATTGTTTTGAAAACGACAAACACAATATGGATTTGCCTCATTATCTGCCTAAAAGTCCAGGGAGTTTTAAACTTTAGGGGTGCTTAAGGACAGTGGGGAAATTTGAGAGAGAGAGAAAAAAAGCTTTTCTAAAAATGCATTTTAACTGAACTTAACTGAAGATATTAACATTTTTTTTATGTAATAAATGTTATAAATCTAAAGTTTATTACACATTTACTAAATCTGATGATATTATGGTTTCATTTTGTTTTCTACAGGCTGGTCAAAACCAAAAGAATAATCATAATTATTTCATTCTACTGACTGCCCTGATTTTTTTTCAGCAAAAATGTTTTTTCTAATATTTTATATATTAATATGTAAAATATTTGTAAATACGCATCCAATTAAAGCAAAATAGTCAAGCTATGTAGAAAATACATATTTTCTAAATAATATTTTTAATAATTTGCTTCAGATTTAGTACAGTGACAACATAAAAGCCAAATCTTACATTTTGGAAACAATTTAATAGTTTTCCTTAAACAATATAATAGGCCTTTATGAATGAAAATGTGTAGGCCTATGCCATTATGTTTTTGGAAGGGAATGCTTCACAAGGGGGTCATCATAACTGCCATCAAAAAGTTTGAAACCCCTATAATACTCAACATGACGACAAAATCAGATACATGTTAGAAGGTTGCACAACAGCGAGTAAGGACCTCTTAAAAGACCAATATCAAGCATAAAATTTCATTATAATAGATCTTGGAGCCTTTTCTTCTTAATATGTTCTCACTGTAGGAAAGTGAAATCCTACGAAAGGCCCAGCAAACAGACCCTACAGGACATACAAAAGTAAACACTGCAAGAATGTTGTCTTACCTAAATCTCCATGGAAACTGTTGCTGAAGTTGTTGGAGCTTCCGTCAGTGGGCCAGTTCTTGCGGACACCAACAGCATTAGCCTCGGAGAGCGCTAGCTGTTGCTTGAGGCGCTTTTGGGACTGTGGGGTAGGAGGGCTGCCGCTCTCAAATGACTGCTGGGAGTGCTGGGATGGAGAGCGACTCTTTTCTCTGTACATTCGGTAGGCGGTTGGGCTCGGGGACACGTGGCTGGACTGCCCTGAGGAGAAGTCTTCTTCGCTGGATGTCAGGTTTTCATTGGAGCTGCAATCTGGCGTGTATCCATCCTCAAAACTCCCAGGTGAGTAAGACCGCCTGGGCCACGTCAAGTGCAGTTCCTCTCCATCTCCCATAATGCCCCCCACATAAACGGTCGTATAGGGCTGACAGTCCGACTGGTGCCAGTTCTGCTGAGTTGCTCTTCTTCCATTTAGTCTAATTAAATTGTCCTTGAGGAACCCAGTGTTCAGGTCAGCCTCATCGTACTCACAGTTGTAGCCACTCTCTGTTGCTCTTTCATGTGACCGCTCTGGCTTATGGACATCCCCGAAAGCAGTGGACAGATTACCCGGGACAGAATGCAAAGACCTCTTGCGCTCCATCTGAATAGCTTGACTGCCCAAACTACTTATCTTCTCTGAGACTTCTCTATCATTGACCCGAACAAGACCCTTTTCTTGGTGGTATTCCATATTGACGTAGTAAGGCCTCTCGCTTTTCCCCTCGCTAGATGTTTGGGAATTGGCTCGCCTGATGCGTTCAAAGTTTGACCGAAGTGCAGCGACTCCCAACCCCGGGGTGGCTTTTTCCTTCGGTGGAGACTCTGGAACGCCATCCGCCTCATGATGTGCAGGTCCACGTGAAGCAATGGGTCTGAGTGGAGATTCAACACTCCTTTTTTTGTATGGAGACATCCAATCAGTCTCACCATCTCTATTTTTCTGCCTGTCCAGGTCTGAGATATCACATCCCCCCACCTCAACACACGGCTGAGACTCACGACTCTCCTCTGCTGCGGTCGTGTGCTTCATTTTGGCTGGGAGACACCTGCTCTCATCAGCTTTCTGATGGACATCCGTGGATGCCGGCTTACGCTCACCCTGCGAGACCCTACTGAAGCCCCAACGCTGAGAGTCATGACTTCTTCGCTCTTTGGCCAGAAGTGTTTGCAGGTAAATCATTCGAAAGCGCTCCTTGTTCACTTCCATCTCCAGTCGTCTAATAGAGTTTCGGCATTTCTCCAACTCCTGCTCAATGTCTCCAACAGAGTTCAAAGACATCTCAGGAGGATCTGAGTCAGGAAACTGAGCTTTCCATGCTTCCACAAAGCCAACAGGTTCTACCATGATTGCTTACTGCTGGTTTACTTTTTTAGTGTGGAAATGGAATGACACATTAAAATCCACTTGTTTGTAAGAATACACCCAAAGCCATGGCGTTTTATAACTTATCCTACAGCTGAATTATAACTTGTCCTGTGTACATGCATAGCATAATCTCAACATCTGATAAACACTTACTCAGCTGATCTTTGACAGACGCACAATTGTCTCCATAAACACAACAAGCAGAGTCGCAACATCCATGTGCACTTCAAACATCTACTGACATCCGCGTTTCATCCCATTTATGGAAAACAATGACTGAAAATCCTTTATAAACACAATTTCGCGAACAAAATTCACTTCTCAGTCATGTTCTGCTGAAATTTCATTTCAATTATGTATCCAAAGAAGTTGTTCTTTGTTCTTTGTTCTGGACAAATGTTCTTATTCTCTCAAACGTCGATATTTCTCAGAGATGCGCTGTAGCCTACTCTTGCAGGGTCACCGATCGCTGTCCGTCACTACATTATGATCAGACTGTATCTACGCGCGCGCTCTCTCTCTCGCTCTCGCTCTCTCTCAGTCTCTTTCTGTGCTGCTGCAGGAAGAGGTGGGACTAGACAAATACATGATTAATACTGACTGCACAGACAATCTCAGTTTAAAGACACAGATTCGGTTATGAATAACAACAAAGACAAAGAAATCGTGCAAAAACTATTTTACGTTTAACTAGTGAGCTGTTTTTCCACTTACTTCGTTACTGCAACCGCCAAAACGAATTTACCTGAAACATTCGATATCGTGTAGGATTTATCGCATATGGTCTTTTTAGTTATATGCCAGATATTAGATAGCTAATATTATCAAGACACGATCAATATATACAAATAAAAAAATATTAAAAAGTCGCTTCTGTGAAATGTTTAAACTTATTCTAATACACCTGACAGACAGTGTGGCATTTTCTAGTCTAGTGGATGTCGTGCAAGATGTCATGTGAACTTGTCTCCATCTAGCGCTTCTGTATAGAACAACAGGATCGTTTTGGTTGTAGGCAAGTTTCCTTCGTCTTGGTCCCATTTCCCCATCTCGCCTTTTAAAAGAAGTTATATTGTGTGTCTGTCTTTGTTTTATTAGATGGAACTATAGGCTGAAGTTTCTAATTCACATCTGAACCCGGTTTGACTTTCTCCCTATTTTGTCTATTTATCCTGTTAAAGGTATAGCGGAGGATCTTTCTGAATTTTAGAGAAGACCCGCCCTCTCCAATTTTTGAGAAAAAAAAAACAAAAACAAATTGAGATGTTTGCCGTGTCTACGCGGTGCATGACTTGTGCCAGGGCTAGCATCGATAATTATAGCTTACATTAACTTTTACTAGCGGTGATTTTATATTGATTTCTCCAAATAGCATGACAAACTTTACCTGTCTAGTAGAATCTTCGCGACTGCGGCATCAGTTGGAAGCCCAACCTGTGCTTTTAGTGCACGCCAGCGTGTGAAATATTCACCCAAAATCACTCTGGTCTCTTGTTTCTATATTCTGCGGCCTTTCTCTTCTTATCATACACTTCGTAGGCTATACATTTTTTCTCTTTCGACTCTCAGTCATTTTCAAAGGAATCGCTGAAACCGTAACTCATCACACATAATAGTACACCAGAAAGCGAAAACTACGCGACGGCCTTACGTAAACATATCACCAGAATGATTGACACTTAGGTGGACCAATAGTTTAGACTACCCACCCGGAAAAAGAAAATGCTCAGCTATACCTTTAACATTTTAAGGCTGACGAATGAGTTCAAACATTGACACTATTATAGAAATAGAAAATGTTTTTTTTTTCTAAAGATAAACTAAACATAAACCAGACACATAGGCCTACATGTGCTCTTTCAGACGAAAACGACTAGTCCTGGCTCTGCCAATAATGGTAGTGAATGGCTGTTTCTGTTTTGAAGTCCATAAAAGTGCATCTATCTATCCATCATAAAATTAATCCACACGGCTCTGGGTTTGTGTAAGAAAAATATTCATATTTAATACGTTAGTAAAATTCTAGCTTTCATGCAAACTGCCATATGCAGTCCACTTGTCCCTAATCAATGCACAAATTGGGGCGTCGGATGTAGCGTAGTGCGTCATGGCATAGCGTAAATATCAGCAGTAAGTCACAATACTCAATAAGTTACTCAATAAGTTGCGCAACAAACACATCTATTTACTTCAGAAGGCCTTTATTAACCCCCCGGACCGTGTGGACAGGGCGTAGCACCAAATTTTGGGCCCTGGGTACAAACCATCTTGCTGGGCCCCCGTACCAAATACCATAGTGATACCAATGGGTGGGGTATTGCACTTTTATCATAAAAACACTTAAAATGTAAACAAAATAAGCCACACTCTGATTAATATATTTTTGTTTTATTGTCAAAAGTACTACTTACTGAGATGACAAAAGGTCTAGCAGGTCTGAAACTGAAATATATGGCTTCAAATGGTTGCTAAAATATCCTTTATTGCCACAATACCTTTTTAAAGTGTAGGCTAAGTAGCCTACAAGTTAATTGACGATTATTTGTCTGTTTAAAATAAATGCAGACTATAGAATCACAGGGTACACTAACCGCCAAACTAGACATTCAGTCTTTGAATTACGTTTTAAAATAAGTCATTTTCAATCATTCCCAGCCGGCATTTCAACGTTGATTCACCGTTGAAACAACGTCAGGTACCATGGTTGGATCAACGGTGAATTACCTATCGGTTTTGCAAAACGGATCAACGTTGATATTGTGACGTCGTTTCACCGCGGAAGAAACAACGTTGATTCACCGTTGAAATCGCGACGTCGTTTCACTCTTACCTTTCGTGTTATGGTCTACTGTCGACGTTAAATCACCTTTCTATTTTGCAAATTGAATCAACGTTATTTTAACCCTGTACCCACGTAGCCCTCCTGTAATTGTGCTTAAACGTCAACACTGAAATGTAAACTTTGATTTTCGATCATATTTAGTATTTTCAGCAAGTAATAAAACTTGATTTGCATGATTAAATTACACGATTTGCAATTGGACAGCATAAAAAAATCTAACAATTAGATGTTCATAAATCTGCAGTGCAGGGATGAGATGCTTCATTTTTTAAAGAAAAAGTTTATTAATTATACCAAATGGAAAAATAATTTTCTTAGAATTTAAATATACATCTATACTGTACATTTTACACTTTCACAATGTATTGAAAAAAATTCTCATTCAACAACAAAGCACTTTCTTAAGGGTTTAAAGATATCAGAATGCAGAGGGAAAAAGCTTTTCATTCTAATTTCATACAAACTGCAATCATTCACACAATAGCCTATATATAAATAATTACAAATATGGTTTGAAAACTTTCTCAAGTCTGTTTGACCAAAAATACATAAACCGTAACACTGACAAACCATCAATGTTAAAATTGAGAAGGACATGATTTTCTCTCGACATAATTTTCTCTGGGTATTGTGAACATACTTTCAGAAGCCTAGACTCAAGACCAAAATACATATATTGACCACCACACAAATTCTGTGCATCAACATGGCAAGGTGTCCCCAAAAGTGTTCTGGCATCCTTATAAGCAGCCAATGTCCGCGTTTTCTCAGCACAGAAAGGAGCTCATCTACAGATGTCCATGTTGTTTTGTTCCGAACCGCCCATTTCGTCAAATCACTCCTTAAGTCACTGATTTCATCTGAAGAGCAGCCTGTTTCAGTGTCATCACTTTCACTGCTGTACTCCTGGTCATCCAGATCAAGATTCTCAAGATTACTGTCAGCAGTACTTCCTGCACAATCTTCTCTCAGAATTGATGGTTGCACAAACACCAGCCTGGGCAGAAACAAAAGAATGATCCTCAGAGTCACTACTCAAGGCTCGAAATTGCGACCATTTTGGTCGCATATGCTCCTGAAATTTAATTCTGTGCGACCTAAAAATATATTTGGGAGCATTTGTGCGAGTGCAAATAATGGTTGTGGTGCGACCTGTTTTCATTCCTCTAAAAAAAACGTTTGCAAATTACTTCACAGTGGGTACCTTGTGCGCTGATACGCGATGGCCGGACCATCATTCTACCCAACGTTATATAACCAATCCAGGGTTTTTCCTGCATTCATTTTTTTGGCGGCCGCCAAAGCCTTATTTGATCGATGAGTGATGTAGAATAGAATGACAGGGCGCATCTCACCGGCCGCGCGTGCTCTCTCACGTCTTCAAACAACACGAGCGCTGTCTTCTCTCCCTCGCGCATTAATCAAAACCATTTGGCACGATAGAAAAAGGGCGGAAGACCAAAGTTTCACGTGGAGTATTCAGAGATTTTTTTCTCCTGAATTACTGCGTAGTGTGAATTGTGCTAAAAAATAAACTGCCGGGATAATCACACAGCCTGTGCCGTAGGCTACACACGTCCACTAATGACACGTCCGATTCGCGAACTAATGACTCATTTGAAACGATTCACTTTAATGAATGGTTAAAACAACTGATCTGTCCAACACTGAACTCACGAGACGTCTGAATCTGTGTAACAGTGGCGATTCTAGGGGGTGGCCAGGGCCACCCCTGAAAGCTCATTGGCCACCCCTGTGGCCACCCCAGATCTGATAGGTAGTTGGTCAAGTTCGTCAACACAAGAAACAAGAGAAATGATGTCAATCAATGATGACAGCTGATCAACTGATTTAGGGCCAGTTTTACATTTTTAACGAACACCGTAATGGTCGTACTGAGGCTGTGAGAGCTGATTTCTGCTCAGCGGACGTTTGGCCATGCAGGTCAGGTGACCCATGAGATGAGCGCGCTGGCTGCTGCTGCTCCGTGAAACAGGAGGACGGTCACAGTTAAATACAACAACGATAAAAACGCTGGAATCTGTAGATTGAGAGGTATGGTAATTTAATGTTTAGTTATATGCAGTTATATCGTAGTTCCCTCTGAATGTGTAGGAAAACTGAAAAAGTCGAACTACACGGTACTAACGTTAGCTATCTTAGCAGCCTGAAAACCAAGTTAAGAGTGCAGACAGTTGAAGAGGGCGCGCGCAGCTCTTAAAGGGGCCACACCTTATTTCCATTAGTTACACCGACATGAAATATGAAACACTATTTTCTGGACTGAAGACTGAGGGTGTTTTTTTGCAGATGTGTGTGTGTTCAATAGAGCTAATGTTATATTTTTGGCCAACCAGTGTGTGAAATATAGTGTGAAAGTCTAGATTTAAGTTATAACACACGAACAAGCTGTGACTTATTTATTTGCTCTGTGATTTAAGGGCTGTTTAAAAATGATTTTTTATTGTATCAATTAGCTCATCTTCACACACAGTCCACATATTTTTTAGATTCATCAGGTTCGGCTTTTAATCGGCAGGATGCTGCTGGTCGTTCCGCTCTATTGGCAGAGCTAATTATACGTCAAATATACAACCACATTTACCATCGCCAAAGAAGAGCTTGCCTTCACTCAATTTATTTTAAACCATGTTGCAGCTCATGGGAAAAGAACGGAGTTGCGATTAACATGACGTATGCAAATGACAAATCATGTGTCAATATCATCGGGGTGAGATGATAGAGCCAGAAGACCTTGGCCACAGGATGTGTAAAGCCCCAGTGAAATGAAATCTGTTAATATATAATTTGTAGTTGTGGTGCTCCTAAATTTTTGCTGGTGCTCCTAACTTTTTGAAGTTGGGAGCACCAGTGCTACCAAGTAAAAAAGTTAATTTCGAGCCCTGCTACTAGAAAGCGCCATTGCAAGCAATTCTGCATTTTGCCATCTTCATTTTTTATGGTACGCCATCTATAAAAAAACATTTTTTTAAAAAAAAGTATGAATCCCATATGCCATAACTAGAAAGTACAGGACACTGATAAAACTATTTTGAAAATTGTCTAAAAATATATATAATATTTTGGGCTGATTAATCTTTCCCACAGTGGGAATGGGATTGTAAAAACCAGTCGATTAAAATTGAATTACTTCTAGTTTTGTTAAAGTAAAATTTGAGAATTTGTGAATTGTAAACGCATAAATGTTAGAAATGCATTGTTGAAACATGTTACAAAAGACTGTGAACTACATAATACTTGATGGTGGAGTTATACTGTTAAACAGTTTTTCACCATTTTTTATGAGCAGGATTTATTGGGCAGGGGATCAAAAATAATTAAAAGTTTAGTTAGAAAGCCAGATTCAGACATAGCCCGGCCTTTTGATTCAACTAAAAAATAATATGGATAATATAATGCTTTGAGTGACAGCATGAGCTCTGCTGGTTGCAGTAACAGTTAAAACAGATAAATAATGCAATTTTCATTGTCTTTGTAAAGGGATACTCCACCGTTTTTTTCATATTTCCTTAACTAAGACGAGTTGATATACCTCTGTCGTCTCAGTGCGTGCGCTCAATCGCTCAGACGTGCGAGACACTTTGATTGCACTTAACTAGCCCAGTTCATTCAATACGGGCCAAGCAGAGAAGCGACCAAACACCTCCACGTTTTCCCTCGGCGCAGTAATATCATCACTCCGGAGAGGGAGAGGACTTTTTACGAGAGATGATATTACTGCGCCGAGTCAAAGTGCTCCCAAGCACTTGCTATGGTATTCTGCCATACAATATAGTTATCCATTTTACACGCTTAGAAAAGAGCAACGTTTTATTTTGTGTCACCGTTCTTGGTCGAGTTACACTACTCTAGTAACTGTATTTAAATAGGGACAACGTGGAGGTGTTTGGTCGCTTCTCTGCTTGGCCCCTTTTGAATGAACTGGGCTAGTTAAGTGCGATCAAAGTGTCTCGCGCGTCAGAGCGATTGAGTGCACGCACTGAGACAACAGAGGTATGCATCAACCCGTCTTAGTTAAGGGAATAACATAGTTTAATATGAAAAAACGGTGGAGTATCCCTTTAAGAAAATTATGCAAAATAGATGTGCATGGCCAGTGAAAAATAATTCTGGACCCAATTAACAAACCTTATTTTGTAATTCCGACTAATAGCAGTTTCATGCTGTAAAATACAGGACTCACTGTGAGTTGGCTGGTTTCTCTTAGAAAACTCAGAGCACGAAGTCTCCCTCTTTGCTGGGCTCGAAGGTGGATGGCACGATGATGTACTCTCCGGCCGGCAGACGAAAGCGTGAGCTCTCCTCCCGCAGGTTGATGAAGAGCTCAGAGCGAGCGCTGGACACGTGACTGAGGAAGAAATCCCGCTTCAGGTGCATGGCCGACCTGCCCGTATACTGAGCGGAGAAACACACACAACATCAACTGAGAGTCGAAACTCTGAGGGTCAAAACTTTGAAATATCTCACATTCAAACGGCCTCCCATCGTACCTCATTTATTGACGCAAGGGAGCCACCGAGCACTGCCCCCACTGCTTAGGGAAGAAATAATACAAATTAAATAAATACACAAATAAAAAACTTTGTACCTTTTATAGTTAGCAGAATAGATAGCAGAACATTACAATCTAAAATTGCTCTTTAAAG
Source organism: Chrosomus eos (assembly GCA_036326025.1). Classification (NCBI taxonomy): domain Eukaryota; kingdom Metazoa; phylum Chordata; class Actinopteri; order Cypriniformes; family Leuciscidae; genus Chrosomus; species Chrosomus eos. The sequence goes on from CM070836.1 coordinate 21,457,468, forward strand.
CATTAAAATCACAAAATTAAAAGTTAAAATAACTAAAGTAAAAGTACATTTTAGTTGCTATGAGACACACACATTAACTTACCGGTAGTGATTATGACTAATTTGCTTACAGTATTTTATTAGCAGTAACTAACCCTTTTACAGTGCAATTATAAAAATACATGTAGGTTTAAAATTCTACAAAAGGCACATACTCTGTGCAATGAGCCGCACTAGATGTAATGCAGACTTTTAAACATGAACAAAACTCGTCTGTTAATAATATGCTCAGAGTTTGTTACTCAGACGCAAAAAGTGTGCTGAATGAAATAAAACGGTACTAGCCAAAACCACCACACAGTTGCTTTAAGTGTGAGTTAGATGTATACCAAGGCTCGAAATTGCGACCATTTTGGTCGCATATGCTCCTGAAATTTAATCTGTGCGACCTAAAAATATATTTGGGAGCATTTGTGCGAGTGCAAATAATGGTTGTGGTGCGACCTGTTTTCATTCCTCTAAAAAAAACGTTTGCAAATTACTTCACAGTGGGTACCTTGTGCGCTGATACGCGATGGCCGGACCATCATTCTACCCAACGTTATATAACCAATCCAGGGTTTTTCCTGCATTCATTTTTTTGGCGGCCGCCAAAGCCTTATTTGATCGATGAGTGATGTAGAATAGAATGACAGGGCGCATCTCACCGGCCGCGCGTGCTCTCTCACGTCTTCAAACAACACGAGCGCTGTCTTCTCTCCCTCGCGCATTAATCAAAACCATTTGGCACGATAGAAAAAGGGCGGAAGACCAAAGTTTCACGTGGAGTATTCAGAGATTTTTTTCTCCTGAATTACTGCGTAGTGTGAATTGTGCTAAAAAATAAACTGCCGGATAATCACACAGCCTGTGCCGTAGGCTACACACGTCCACTAATGACACGTCCGATTCGCGAACTAATGACTCATTTGAAACGATTCACTTTAATGAATGGTTAAAACAACTGATCTGTCCAACACTGAACTCACGAGACGTCTGAATCTGTGTAACAGTGGCGATTCTAGGGGGTGGCCAGGGCCACCCCTGAAAGCTCATTGGCCACCCCTGTGGCCACCCCAGATCTGATAGGTAGTTGGTCAAGTTCGTCAACACAAGAAACAAGAGAAATGATGTCAATCAATGATGACAGCTGATCAACTGATTTAGGGCCAGTTTTACATTTTTAAACGAACACCGTAATGGTCGTACTGAGGCTGTGAGAGCTGATTTCTGCTCAGCGGACGTTTGGCCATGCAGGTCAGGTGACCCATGAGATGAGCGCGCTGGCTGCTGCTGCTCCGTGAAACAGGAGGACGGTCACAGTTAAATACAACAACGATAAAAACGCTGGAATCTGTAGATTGAGAGGTATGGTAATTTAATGTTTAGTTATATGCAGTTATATCGTAGTTCCCTCTGAATGTGTAGGAAAACTGAAAAAGTCGAACTACACGGTACTAACGTTAGCTATCTTAGCAGCCTGAAAACCAAGTTAAGAGTGCAGACAGTTGAAGAGGGCGCGCGCAGCTCTTAAAGGGGCCACACCTTATTTCCATTAGTTACACCGACATGAAATATGAAACACTATTTTCTGGACTGAAGACTGAGGGTGTTTTTTTGCAGATGTGTGTGTGTTCAATAGAGCTAATGTTATATTTTTGGCCAACCAGTGTGTGAAATATAGTGTGAAAGTCTAGATTTAAGTTATAACACACGAACAAGCTGTGACTTATTTATTTGCTCTGTGATTTAAGGGCTGTTTAAAAATGATTTTTTTATTGTATCAATTAGCTCATCTTCACACACAGTCCACATATTTTTTAGATTCATCAGGTTCGGCTTTTAATCGGCAGGATGCTGCTGGTCGTTCCGCTCTATTGGCAGAGCTAATTATACGTCAAATATACAACCACATTTACCATCGCCAAAGAAGAGCTTGCCTTCACTCAATTTATTTTAAACCATGTTGCAGCTCATGGGAAAAGAACGGAGTTGCGATTAACATGACGTATGCAAATGACAAATCATGTGTCAATATCATCGGGTGAGATGATAGAGCCAGAAGACCTTGGCCACAGGATGTGTAAAGCCCCAGTGAAATGAAATCTGTTAATATATAATTTGTAGTTGTGGTGCTCCTAAATTTTTGCTGGTGCTCCTAACTTTTTGAAGTTGGGAGCACCAGTGCTACCAAGTAAAAAAGTTAATTTCGAGCCCTGTATACTAATTTTTATTAGACAATGACACGATTATAGCATATAAATCAGGATTTGAGTATAGTAAGAGAGGTTAACACAATGTATCCTGGTTAACACAATGTATCCTTTATTAATGGGTCGTGTTTACTATTTATACTTGTTTTATGTATCACAACAGAAAATATAATGTCATCATAAATATGTAAATAATGGTGTGACGTCACATGCCATATATATGAAGAGTTCAGATGCAGAAGCCTCTAAATGCCAATTGTAATTTACTTGTACAATTTGTATTTTTATCAGTGTAGGTTCAGTTATTTCAATTTAAATAGCAATAAATAAGTTATTTTCTACCAGTGCCTCTGATGTCTCTATAATTGTTAAAGATAAAATCTGACGATATCATGTTATGAAAACATCGGCCAACATTAGTCTAATTAAACTATTAATTGCTCAGACAACTTGCAAAACAGTAAAACTAACATGAAAAAGAATCGTGATAATATTGTGAATCATATTTAAAAAATGTAATAAAATAAACTCGATTGGATATTGTTTTCCATATCGCCCATCTCTTTCATTCTTTCCCTTGGCCATTCTCGCTTCCAATCTCGCGATATTACCGTGAATGGACAGTAATGACGACGACTGTTAAACGGAAAAATGTATAGCTTATCGAACCTTACACTTTTGTTTCCTGAGTTTTTTTTTATCTGTGTACACACTTATGTCTTCTCCCTGAAAATCGACGTAGCAACCGCAAAAGCACAAAACGACACTGAAGCGGCACGAGTACGTAGGCCTAATCGACATCTGTAAAAGTAACTTAGGCCTCCGCGACACAAATGTGGAAAAGCCTTTCCTGAATATCGAGTTAGGAAATTCATTCAACAAACTGCATTTACAATTTTCCAAGCACTGACATGCATTTAACTCATGACCTTGCGTATATTTGTGAAATCAGACTTACCTTTTGGGTCCAGCGCCCTCGCAGACCTTCTTTTTCGTGCTCTTCTCTTGGCCAGTCTCGCGATCAGAAAGACGGTCAGGATAACGGTCATATTTTCAAAATTAAATAAGCGCGCACAGTTTCATTGGCCAGTTTAATGAATGACAGACAGATTAACCAATCATGATCAAAGCAAATAAGGATATAACCATTAGGAATTGTTTCAGTGTGGTAAAGCAGCGCAATATGTTTTAAAATATTTATATCAGAAGGTTCATGATAAAAATATAAAATTATAATAAAATAATAACAATGATCTTAATAATAATTTAAAAGGGAGAAATTATTTATTCTGTACATACATTAATTGATTCAACATAGATCTTGAAAAAAAATCAAAGTTGATTTATAAGTGTTTTTTTAAACCTTTTTCAAACCATTTAGCATTAAACATTATTTCAACGTAGTTTCAACATTGAAAGAACAACTGACATTATTTCAACCATATTTCAACGTTGAAGGTTGGTCATGTACTGGATGGTTTTCAACCATTTAGCATTAAACGTTGTATCAACGTTGTTTCAACGTTGAAACAACAACTGTCATTATTTCAACCATATTTCAACGTTGAAGGTCGGTCGTGTGCCGGCTGGGTTAAGATGTGCATTAAACTGAGAACAATCGTACTTATAATGTAAGAGCGTGCGCGAGCTAATTTGCATAATAATGCGGTAAAATAGGCGCTAACGATCTGTGTTTTCGCGGGTGTTAGATTTTGACAAAAAAGGGAAATATACATGTAAACTTCTGACTCTGGGGAGAACTGCAGCAGAAGAGGAGACAAGCTGGAGACAATGTCAATGCTCGATGATGCATTTGGAGCTCACCTTTCTTTAAAAAAAACTGAGTGAGCAACTATTTGCCTTTCTCTCTTTAAACTTCTAAACTACTTTCTTTTCGTTTTTGAGCCCCTGCTTTTCCTTTCTTAAGGAAAGACATGAATCTTCCCCTGTCTTCCTAGTTCCTATCACACGGCTCACTCCAGCTCCTGTCTCATAAACTGATTCACCGCAGGTCCGCAGCAGCACCTAACCTGCGGGTCGTACCATTTACATTGATTTGAGAGGGGTGGTGGGGCCCTGCACAGCATGAAAATAACTTTTTTTTATACCAAACCAGTGCCTAACTACAAGTTTAGTTTTGCACAGGATCTTTTTTATTTGTACATTAATGCTATACAAATGTTAGTGCATGTATATGTCTGTATAGAAAACTGACTTCTAAGGGCCCCCCCTGCCTCGGGCCCTGGGTACTCGGTACCCTTTTTCCCCCCAGTCCGACGCCCCTGCGTGTGGAGCACTTTTATTGACTTCAAAACAGGCCATTCACTGCATTATAAAGCTTGGAAGAGCCAGGACATTTTTTAACATAACTCCGATTGTATTCGTCTGAAAGAAGAATGTCATATACACCTAGGATGACTTGAGGGTGAGTAAATCATGGGCAAATTTTCATTTTTGGGTGAACTATCCCTTTATAGCAGTTGGTGGCCAAACGGTTCTTTCCCACGAACTGGTTCTTTCGAACAATTCGTTTCAATGAACAGGTTAAAAAAAAAAACGGTTCACCGGACTTACTTTTGCTATTGACCCAAAACATATATGCATTTTTTTTTAAAGTAAAAACATGTCGAACTCCCCTCCAGCTAATAGTTGAGATGTTAATTGCAATCTTCAGCAGATTTTTCTTCAGCTTTCATCTGAGTTGAGCCCATGTAAATTTGGCATTAACAAAAACAAACACCCATTGTTTGCAGTCTGTCTGATTCTGCCCTTGCTTTGTTTTGCTTTTATTTGTGCAGGAGTCTACATCAATTTCCTCGAAAGTCGCTGTCTTTTCACTCTCAGGTTTATTCATTTTTTTCTTGCTTGTTTGTAAAATATAAGAATTAGCCTATACTTGTCTTAAGCATAAACCTCTCTTGATTATTTTTTTTGTTTGTTTCTTTTTTTAAAATTTTAAATAAATCCATCATCCATTCTTAAAATTGCTTGTCCTACACTCAAAAAAAAGAAAGGTTCTTTATTGGCAACCAATAAAACAATTGGCAATAACTTTTTGACCTCACTGATTGAATGACAATAACAAGAAGCCAGGACACACAAAAGATAAAGTTTATTTATGCACGTTTCAGGATACAAAATTAATCACAGCTAATGCCATTGTAGTTATTTACTTTTTTCTATCCTCCATCAAAATAGCATTTAAAAGCGAGCATTTGTTTTCACCTTGGAGTAATTTGTAAAGGGTTTTAAGGGACTTGCACTTTTAGGATCAACAGAATATTTTTTAAATCCTCGAAAAAATATCTTATACACTGATGTTCTGGCTCAATTTCTTTTTAATGTTATGTGATAATAATAATATTAACACAAATAATAATAAACGTAGAGGCATGTTTCTCATCACACAATGGAATGCACATAAATCCATCTGACACTAGACACAAACAACTGATTCATGCAGGATTTTAAAAATTGAAAGCTCAACAAAATAACTACTGAGCATAATTTAAGTGGACCAATTCATAGCCAAACATTCCTTTAAACATTTCATACTTTGATTCACGCCACAAAGTTAATCTGGCATTTCAGAAAGTGGTCAGAAAATTGCAAATCAAAACCAGTGTTAGCAGATTACAAGATTGAACGTAAAATTATAGCACAACCGTTCTTCAAGACAATCTTTATGATTATTATTTTAGTGGTTCATAGTTGGACATCAGGGGCCTCATTTATAAAACATGCTAAAATCCACTACAATGTTCAGAGTATTGCAGGTATTTGGAAATCTGAGCAATTCTTGCAGTTCGCCATTCTCAAGTAAAGGATTTGGACACCAACGGTTGCAAATAACATTAATTAGGGCGCGGTTTCTAGATTTTTCTAGATTTCACATCTGCATTCGAGGCGTACGCATGTTTGTTGTGCGTATGTACATTCTCTGAATCACATATATACTCACATTTCGGAAATGAACATTTTATAAATGAGGCCTCAGCTCTAGCTGTTGCACAGATTATATTGTTGTGTTTCTAACGTAAATTCCACAGAAATAAGTAAATACTGAACAGGGGTGCGTTTCCCGAAAGCATCGTTAGCCAACTATGGTCTCAAGTTGGTCGCAATTTCCATTGAACTCTATTGGTAACGACGGAACTTGCGACCATAGTTGGCTAACGATGCTTTCGGGAAACGCACCCCAGCATTGCTCCCTCGTTTCATTGATTGCATTGAATAGGCCTACTTTTCTTTGTAACAGCTACATTGTAAACAAAGGCATACAGGTTTTAAGTTTTAGACCCCATGCAGCTGATTCAAAACACAAAGTGGTCTGTTCTGTTTCTAACCTTATTCTTGTTGAATTAAACACAGTCAAGGAGTCTTTGCGTGAGCATGAAGAAAACGCTTTGCTCCCTTTGGATGTTTTGTAGTGGTTAACATGAATTTATAAATGTGCAAAAGAAGAGAAAACCTCACAGGGGCCCTTGTAAAGAAAAATGAGAGAGGAGAAAGGAAAAGATGAGAAATGGTAAAAGAGCAGCAAAACGAAGAGTTGGCACATTCTCTGTAGTGAAAAGGCACAATGAAGGCACAAATGAAGACGGATCAGACGTGAGTGAGGAAAGTGAATTTGGCCCCTGGTGTGTGTGTGCTGCTGGATTGGTCTCAGGTGATCACACTGGGGCCTCTGCTTCCAGTTCGTTCGTGGATGTTGGAGATTTTTAGAGCAATGGCAATGAGAGGACCCAGCACAACCTACAACGGTCAAAGGAAGGGCTTGTTAAACAGACTGCCAGTATCATGAGACAAATTTAATGGAGTGGCTGCATTAAACTGCATTAAAGGGATAGCTCACCCAAAAATGAAAATTGTCATCATTTACTCAGCCTCATGTTGTTCCTGTATGAGTTTCTTTCTTCTGTTGAATACATTCATTCATTCAATACAACATTGGTAACCAGAAAATCGAAGGCACTCATTGACTTCTATGGAAGTCAATGGGGCCCATCAACTGTTTGGTCACCAACATTCTTTAAAACATCTTCTTTTGTGTTCAACAGAAGAGAGAAACTCATACAGGTTTGGAACAACTCGAGGGTGAGTAAGTAATGACAAAAATACTTTCTTTTTTTTTCTTAATAAAAGCAACAAATTACTGGGTCACCTTAAAGGAACATTAAAATACTCACTGTTTCAAAAGACTTGAACATTATGCATGTTAACATGATTTTAGTGTGAAAGAGATACTTAATAACTTTTTCTCTGTAAAGTTAGATTCAATTTAAAACTTTACTGCCATGACAACATAACACTACTGTAAAAATGGTTTATACAGATTTACAGCTCAACCAATAGACAAGTTTTAACAGAAGAATACGTGAGTACTTTTATAAAAGTATAAGCTTCATGTTTATGCTTTTAAAACATACACAATTTGGCCCCATTCACTTCCATTGTAAGTGCATCACTGTAACCTTGACTTCTGCTTTAAGAAAACGAGGGATGAGTCAAAATCATTTTTATGCCAAAAATGCTGTCAACTGAACTGAACTTGGAATGTTTCTTTAAAGTGCCCTTGCTATTTTAAAGGTTCCTAATTTTGTTTGGGAGGTATCCTACAGGTTTACATGCATTCAATGTAAAAAAATAAAATAAAATAAAAACGTAGATGTAGATGACATATCACTTGTATTTTTTATTTGTTTATATTATTTTTTTTTACTTATCAATAACTTATATGTGGCAAAACAATTCAATAACAGATGTTTATGATGAAGCACAGATTAATAAATATTGCTACACACATGGAAGGTTTCTCTTACACTTACCTATTAAGTGTGATGCTTGTTTAGGGTTTTGTTATCATTGCATAACTAAACTGTAACTAAGCTTTTTTTATTTCTTCCAGAGCACTTTGGCTGTGCACTGGTTCATAAGCACAATCACTCCTGCTGAGCTTTTACACCAGTGATGCTGAGTTACACTAGAGGGAAGTCTTCACCTGAGTCTCTCTGCTGTGTCTCTCTGGGTCTCTCTCGTAGCTCTCAGCGTAGATGCGGATGGTGGCCCCTGTTCCGGCCCCAGAACCACTGAGCCGGAAGATGATTCGGGACGAGTCTGTGAAGATGATCCTTAGGCCCTGCAGGACAAGTGCAGAAATAGAAATGCAGCTCATTTTAGTGCTAACAATTCTGATTAATCATAAAGTTGCTTTTTTTTATCCTACAACCTTCAGTTACCAGCCAGAAGGGATTGCTCTTAATTTTGTCTTCTGATGTACGTAACTGCATTAAATACTGTATAGACTAAAACAATTCTATAGTGGATTTAATCAGTATTTACCATCTAATGTTAAAATGTATGTTTCTAATGCAACCTTCTACTTTGGTTAGTTCAAGAATAATTTATGAAATGTTAAGTTACTTATTTGATAGAATTAAAAAGAGCAGTTTCATGTCTACACTTTTTTTTTGTTCAACTGGTCGAGGTTGATTTAGAAAGTAATTTATTAAGTAATTAAAGTAATGTAGTACATTTGAGAGAGTAGTTAGAACAGGAATATAATTACACTGTTGAATATGTCATTAGTAACTAGTAATTAATTACTTTTTTAGAGTGACTTACCCAACACTGACAAGTATGCTACACAATGTCATTTCAAAAAGCATTGTGAAGTACAAATAAAACTGTATGTGAAAATGTCAATTATTCAACTTGGCACATTCACATTCCTCAGCAGCTCTTATAAAAAATAATTTTATGAAAGTATTAGCTCTACTATTTGGATTTCCCAAACAGCAACACTTGTAGTTCATAATAATGTCACTAGATAGTCACTAAATAGATAGATAACAAATGAATACATTTTAATTTTAAGTACATCCAATGCTGATGTCCAATATAAAAGCGAAACCAGAACCCCTGTTATAGATGTAATATCTATGTTGGTGTGTGTATCTGCGTATGTCATGGTCTCCGACAGCTGAGTTTCTCTTCAGTGGCCCCCCACAGACCAGGAGAGAAGAGCACCGGGACAGCTGACACAATCCTGCACTGGGAGGAATGTCTGTTGTAATAATACACACTCAGCTGTAGAGACGCCGGGCGGATGACTGAAGTGACTGTGCCGCCTCGGTCAACGAGAGACCACTGAATGAACGACAGGCCATGACCTCATGTCACCAGTGTGAAATCACACCAATTCATGAGGTTAGATCAGATGTGTTCAATTCACATTTGATCAAAAATAAAGTAATATTGTGAAACATTATTCAAATAACTGTATTCTTTGAATATATTTTTATTCCTGTGATGACAAAGCTGTATTTTTAGCATCATTACTCTAGTCTTCAGTGTCACATGATCAGAAATCATTCTAATATGCTGATTTGCAAGGATATAAATGAGATGAGAAACGGATGAGGTGTCGAAAAGCAAAGGGTGAATGCTAATGTCAAGAGGTCAAGGTTTGGCATCCAGTTAGCCCCTGCTAGTAGATGCTGTAACTACATCCTTTTTTTGTGATTGGAGAAGTTGTTTTGGAGGAGGAGAAGGTGGTTTCCACACATTCCTGGTCAGAACAGTGTGAGTCAGCTGGGTAAACTTCAAACACAAGGCTACGCAAGGATTTACACGTGTGTGTGTGAGTGACACAGACCACTCAAGAGCTCTGCATCTTAGTACAGCAAATCCAGGCCAGATAAAGATAAAGCATCTATCGAAACATCCGTCTCCTGTTACTATCAAGCACATGCGCCTCTGTGTGCTTAATCACATCCTCCAAAAAAGGAGTGAGAGAGAGAGCAGCTGAATGAAAATTTGAACAGTCTCTCGGCGGCACGTGTGTATTGTTCATTTCAACCAGGCCGCGTACACCGTACACACATAAGCAGCTAAGTTGTATATGTGGATGCCCAAACAAGGAATCCCACTTGAGCCCACGTTCATTGGGTGGTCTGTGCGCATGCCGTACTAAATAGCATATAATTGCTGAACATAAAACCTTAATGCTCAACAACCCCCTGGCAGCTCTTTATACGAGCAACTAAGCTGCAAAATCTCAGACATTTCCCCATTATCTCAGATGAATAAGGTGCACAATGGGACCGATGCACACATTTGTTTTTATAATGGTTGACTTCAAATTAATTAAACACACATGTGTTAAAGATTCATTTACTTTTGTTCAGTCAGTTTAAAGCATGATCGTGTTAGCAGTTTGGATCTCATCACTGTAATACATTTTATCTTATTTTTTCATTTAGATGAACTTTGCTATCATCAAAACTCATTTAAAGTTAATTTTGCAAAAACATTAATAATCTATTAGCACCGGGAAATGTAAATCTCAAAATGAACATCCATTTCTCATACTGTACATAATAAAGTTGTGATGTGTCAATTCACTTAGTTGCAACATTTAAAACCATAGACTGTGTGTGTGTGTGTGTGTGTGTGTGGGGTGTGTGTGTGTGTGTGTGTGTGTGTGTGTGTGTGTGTGTGTGTGTGTGTGTGGGGTGTGTGTGTGTGTGTGTGTGTGTGTGTGTTGTGTGTGTGTGTGTGTGTGTGTGTGTGTTGTGTGTGTGTGTGTGTGTGTGTGTGTGTTTTAAAATGTAGGCTACATTACCGTTCAAAGGTTTGGGGTCGGTAAGATTTTTACTAATACTTATTACTTTTATTTACCAATGATGCATGAAATTTATCAAAATTGACAGTAAATAGATTTATAATATTACAAAGATTTCTATTTTATATGAATGTTGTTCTTTTGAACTTTCTACCCATCAAAAAATCCTGTAAAAAGTATTGCGGTTTCCACAAAATATTCAGAAGTACAACTGTTTTCAACATTGATAATAAGACATTTTTCTTGAGCACCAAATCAGCATATTAAAATGATTTCTGAAGGATCATGTGACCATGAAGACTGGTGTAATGATGCTGAAAATCAGCTTTGGCATCACAGGAATAAATTACATTTAAAATATATTAAAATAGAAAACAATTATTTTTACATTGTAATAATATTTCACAATGTTACTGTTTTTACTGTACAGTATTTGTATCAAATAAATGCAGCCTTGGTGAGCATGAGACGTCTTTCAAAAATGATACATTCAACTCACATTGAAAATGCACTGTAGCAACACAGTATTTTGCATACATAAACATAAAATAAAGAAGTGATTCCTATCTCCCATGTGCATGTGTATGAATTAAAGTTTAGTGTGACTATTACTTAACAGGCCATCTCTCACGTTATCTCAAGGTGTTGAACTGACCTGTTTCCTTGACACACTGCCGTCCACTGGGTCGATGTACTCAAAATTATCAGCCTTCTCCACACTGTAGACGTTATTGCCCACAGAAAACTTCTGAGTGGTAAAAGCTTTATCAGTGATAACAGCCTCCAAATCTCTCATGAGGTAATACGCTGCCCTGCTGTCCACTCCTTCATAGTCAAACCTGGCAGATATAAAGAAATAAATCCAACAAACACTATAGTACATCAATGTAAAAGAAGACGTAACCTAATAATACCTACAGTACAGTAATAAATACTTGTTTCATGACCATTTGTAGAGCTCCCAGGATTTTCACATGACATCTACAAGTAGAGCTAAATATGGTGAATGTGGGAAACATGTATGGGAAAGGGAAAAACAATCCAGGCACACAATAAAGAGATATTGCCTACTCAGTCTCAAAGGAAAAGCCATTGAGCGTGTGGGTTCTGTATGTATACACAAAGAAATATCCTGAAATGTCCCGAGAGATTGATGTTAGAAATGAAGCTTGGGAAGATGCTTATTTAGCTCACCTGCAGAAGTAGTTGCGTCCCATTTTGGCCCAGTGATCTCTCACTATTTCCTCCACCCCCTGGTTACGCACTGCCATTATGGACAACCATACCAGAACTGACCACAGGCCGTCTTTATCTCGGATGTGGTCTGAACCTGAAAGAGACAGATAAAGAGATACATATTTTGATATTCCAGCTACACTGCTGTTCAAAAGTTTGAGGTCTGTAAGATTTTTTAAATGCTTTTAAAAGAAGTCTCTTATGCTCACCAAGGCTGCATTTAAACATAAATAGTAATCTTGTGAGATAGTATTGCAATTTAAAATAACTGTTGCATATTTTAATATATTTAATAGGTAATATATTCCAGTGATGCAAAGCTGAATTCGGAAGCTATCACATCAGTATTCAATGTCAAATGATCCTTCAGAAATCATTCTAATATGCTGATTTGGTGCTCAAGAAACATTTCTTATTATCATCAATGTTAAAAAGAGTTGCTTAATATTTGTGTGGCGCACTAGAGATTGACACTAGTGGCGCAGTCTTTAGCCTCCTCCTTGTTAGTGCACCCGCCTCCCATGCTAGAAACGCCAGTTTAATTCCCACTCGGAAAGGTATGAGTAGAACTGGAAGGGTTACATTGGTGCCGTGATCCAAATGGAAGTGTCTTTTAGCATCTTTTAGCATGCTGTGTATATAATCCAAAAGACAAGAGGAAATGGAAACAAAAGGAGTAACACACTAGTATAACAATATCAACATAAGGACTGAAGAAACTGAGGGCTTAAATACACATTGATGGCAATCAACAGAACAATGAACAGGTGAGGACTAATTAGGAACCATAATAACAAACAAGTGGCACGAAAACAGATCAAAGAAAACTAGAACTGTGTTCTAAATCGCCCCCTATGCCCTCATTCACTATTCCCCACATTAGCCCAGTAGTATAGGCCTAGTCCACTTGAAGGAGTGAAATGAGTGAGTGTGAGTGCGCCGGTGTTGTGCTGAATTTCGTCTCCCTGCCAAATTAGTGCCCCCCTAGTTGAGGTCAGACCTAATTGCCTAATTCTAACCCCACCCCTAATCCTAACAACACCCCCACACCTAATCCTAAACCTAACTAGGGGGGTTATAATCAAGCAGGAGTCAGAATCCGGCACAACTCCAGAAGGACTGTCGTTTTTGCACAGTTTACGCTTGCTGTTTAAAAATCATTTGAAGCATAGCAAATGCTGCTATGAAAACTAGCATGTACAAACCTTAATTAAACAATTTAATAATCATTTAAAAAGGAATCCTGTATGATATTATGCTTGACCCATATTGAACCAGCGGTTTGGAAAATGGATGGATGATTCTGCTGCAGGAATTCATTTGACGTGACGCATGATGGGTATTCTCTAGCTGTTGCAATGCATTGTGGGATTGAATGAGTATGAGTGCACTCGATAACAACCACTATGGTTTATGAAATGGTTCACTCCCCTGGTCAACTCTTCATCTGCTTGATATCTTCTCTGACTTTTGTTCTTAGATCTGGTTTATTTCATGTAATCATATGTCAGAAGAAGTGTATCCGACAGCTGTGACTAATGCTGAAGTACTAAAAAATGCTCAGGCCTACCACGCATCACATCAACAGCCAAACACGCTTGTAAGCTAATGTAACATTGTTGTAGAATTAGTTTTGACCCTTCAAATCAATAAAACACAATAAAGTTCATTTCAAAAAGCAGATTTCAACATCTATCAGCTTGTCAGACTATTATCTGTTAACTTTCCCTCAGCCCACAAAACAATAAGCTTGACGCAGAAACGACCTGGTTCACGGCCAAAAGGGAAACTTGCTTAATGCCAATATTCCATAAACACACTCAATTTGTACCAGATATCTCCCTCAGCATATAATGATGCATGTCTAGCATAGTAGAGAGTGTTTAGTGAAAATTCAACTGACAAGTGACCCATGACAGCACTACAATCCCACAGCAAAGTCAAAACATGGTGAATAATGAGCGGGCTGCTCTTTTGACACCTACAGACAATGCCTCGTGTCTCACTCAAGGTCTTCGTGGCGGTGTAAAACCCCAGAGGCTTTACAGATCGACCCTGCCGCCCACAGGGCCAAGCGTCTGTCTGCCCAGCAACATCATTCAGCGCCAGTTGCTTATTCCACATTCAGCTGCCAACCAAAACACAGCCATTCAATACCAGACAGAGGCTCATCTTCACATATGGGAGTTTCTACAACTATAGGCAGTTTTGGCCTAGTGGAATTTAAGAGGTAATTAAATAATAACCAAAATAACATTAAAAAAACTGTTAAATATAAAACAAGGGGTTTAAAATTAAATGAGGGCGAGTAAATGACTTAAGTTTTGGGTGAACTATCCCTTAATTGTTTGTGCATATACAATACATACTGTATATCACTGAAATGTTTGCTATTTTTCTGAACCAACAAATGTCATTTCCACAAACATTTTTTTGATAACATTCTGTGGTGGAAATTATGATTTTGAACCTTTGTTTTAAATGGCCAACAATAATTGTATTTACCTTCATTTTTCTTTACACATCATGTCTCATATTTAATTTTTAAGCTCTTCACTATCTCCTTGGCACCCACAAATATATATATATATATTATATAATATATTATAAAAATTTAAATATATTTTTTATATTTGTTTTAACATAATCGTAGTTTAATAATATTTTAATGACACATTTTCATTGCTATTTGAAAAGAAGCAAAAATGGTTGAATTATCATAGTTTTCAAATAAAAATATTTTATGGCAAATTTTCATATTTTAAGACTGAATGCATTGTTAAGGGGGAAAAATATAATCTATAGATAAGTCATTTGAACACCATGTATGCTTTGTAAAAAGATCTGGATAATAAAATATAAGCAAATATAAATTATACATGCATGTTAAAACATTTCCAAATGTAGTTTCAATGTCACCTTTACATGAAAAAGGTTAAAAAAAAGTTAGTTGCTATTCAGTTAGCTGTTACTTTTAATCAAATCAAACCCGTGACATGAAAAAAGTGCCTGTCATTCAAGAAACACCTTTATAAGCAGGAACACATCTGGTTGTTCAAGCTGCGTGTGACATGTTGTAATATGACATCCGAGGACTATAGAACTAAAACCACTACAATCCAGTAAATCCCTTTTTCTTCCACTCCTTTACCTCCTCCTTCTGTACCCCCCACCCTGTGTGCTTTTGTGAAAAGCAGAGGAGGAGTAGTTTTCTTTTGCCAGCAGAGACCACTCTCACTTTCTCACTATTTCAGATGATTCACCAGCCTGTCTTCATTTTATAGCGGAACACTTGATAAAGATCTACATTTTGGATGTGGTCAAAATGTCAGAAAGCATTTACTAACAAAAAGCTACCTCCAAAAATGTCAATAACATAAAATTATTCTTTTGCTTTCTTTTGTGTTTGTGAAAAAATAACATTAGAAGGGTTTGGATCAACATAAGAGGTAAATAATGACAAAATATTCATGATGACTTTTCAACTCTAAAAGCTGGAGAAGGGCTTTTATATGCTCTTGGAGAAGTGCACGGACTCTGATGGCACCCACCTGTCCCAAAGCTCTCCTCTCCACAGAATGAACACCTCCCAGAATCCATCAGGTTTCCAAAGAATCTCCAGCCTGTGGGAGTTTCATAAAGCGCCACCTTCATAGCCTTAGCAACCCTGCAAACAAACAGGAAGCATGAGTACTCCAGTGCAATCCTACTCAGAGTTTATTTGGACAAGATCAAATCTGAAAGAAGGACTGTATCTCACTGACTATCATTTCTTTATCAAAGTATCTTAAATATTTTGCAATTACTATAGCTATATGGCACTGCAATGCAAAGGCCTGTGCACACCAAGAACGTCAACTATAAAGACACGATAAATATATTAGCGTCCACACAAGCGGACAATAACAATCTGTGCACACTTCAGTTGTCATCTTCCACTTTAAATGATCAAGCTCTTTAAAGCAAGATGGATTCTGATTTGGATTCTGTCAATGTTTCTATCATTCATCAGCTGGAAAATAATTGTTCTGAACGTGATTCCAATGATTTTATTCCACTTTATCATTATCGTTATCGGACTCTGCTTTTTTTAAAAATGTTTTTAAACTATATCTTTATAGTTTAGTTGTTTATGTGAATGGGCCTTTAAACTATAACAAGTGAAAATATGCCATTGTTTGGGAACAGTTTGTATTTGACCTGACTTTTGATTAATCTTTTGTTGGTGTAACCTAATTTATGTAAGATTGCCAGATTAAATAATATTTTTGTAGATTTTTTAGAGGCAGATTTTGTCATTACCACATTGATCATATTTTAGGAAACCTAATAATACACTATTATATATTTTTAAATAATACTAGTCTGTGAAAGAAGATGGATGTCGAGGTAATGATCATTTGATATACTCATGAGCTAAGTAATCGCCATTCAGCTTTCTACAAATTCACTGTTAGTACATTTAGTATCTGTCCTTTGGGCTGATTCATTAATCAAACTGCATATTTCGTCTTCTCAATTCAGTGTCTTTATAAGGCAAAAAGCAGAACGAACCATGCTGACATTTTGGCTGACATTTATTTTGAGATTCAGCCATGTGCCTGGAGAAGCAAACAGCACTTTAATCATCGGTGTGTAGTCTACACCTGCTTAACTTGCTTATACTGTCAAACTCCTGCGAGCTGTCACAGAAACTGAAAATATAGGCCTACCTTTGAACAAATATTGTCATACTACATTATTGTTAAGACAGCAAGTTTTGTATTTGGGAACTGTAAATCATAAAATGAAATAGATTGAGAAAACAAGAGGTGGGAACGCAATTACAAGTCTCCTCTGTTTGTTGATCTTGGATAATGGCTAGAGTCATAACTATTTTCAGACACTGCAATCTGGCATAGATGAGTTGCTGAGATCCCATCAGATGAAGGGACAGATGACAGGGAACCGATGTAAATGAGGAGAGC
This sequence comes from Chrosomus eos, assembly GCA_036326025.1. NCBI lineage: Eukaryota > Metazoa > Chordata > Actinopteri > Cypriniformes > Leuciscidae > Chrosomus > Chrosomus eos. Next base: position 21,474,528 of record CM070836.1, read on the forward strand.
TAGGATGCAGCTGTTTACTCATGGGTGGAATTACTAAATATGGGAAAACAAGTGTTATTGACTCAAGGGACATGGAGTAGAATGGAAAGCCTGGCACATGGACAGCGAACTGGAATCTTTGACCCGTCGACTTGTTTTCGATGATTTATTCTCATATTTGTGGCCAACACAAGCAACGCTATCTCTAACTTTGCATCAGAAATATTTTGCATGCATATGTGTTCATGAGGGTGTGACTGGATTTTTAACAATTCTGTCTATAAAAGAATGAAAAAAAGGGAAAATAACATGTTCAGCTGAGTTTTAAAGTCGGCGGCTGTTCCTAACATCAATCTGGCAATAAAAATCATTTATTAACTAGCATAATGTTACAGGCAAGTTTAAAGCTGGTAAACTACCCCAGTTGTACTAAAATGATTTCCATTTACATTCCACTCCAAGGTATATTAAAACATTTTTGAAAATAAAACTTTGAATACCAATAATACTTGAAATTGCTTTATTACAATATAAACAAATACCACCTTATAAAGTCTAATCTTGTGAGTACACATAGACGACAATGACCAAAAGAGTTAAAAAACAAATACTGAAAGAATGCTTAATTATTAAGCTTAAACAAATCATGAACTGTTTATGCATATTACAGTTTAAAGATGTATGTAATTTTTGATATCAATGTAATGTAATTACTAAATGGAATAGCAAAACAATTGACTGAGCCAAAAAGGGAACTGTTGTGAAACAATTCACAAGTCACTTTACTACCCCGACTGGTGTTGTGTTCCTGAATGAATCAGTGTTGTTGAACAAATGGGTTCAGTGAATAATTCAATGACTTATAAAGAGAGTCGCTTCATTCCTGAATAAATCAGTGTTGTTGAACGAATCGGTTCAGTTAATTATTCAATGATTCATTCATAAAGAGAGTTGCTTATTTTGTTCCTGAATGCATCAAAGCTGTTGAACAAATTAGTTCAGTGAATTACTCAATGATCACTCTTAAAAACAGTCCCTTTTCACCACCTACTAATTTAACGATTGCCAAGAGAAAGATTCACTTAAAATCCCCACTACTAATGCACAGACTGACAGCTTGTCTGAATGCGCAAACACAGGGAATCGGAGTGATACAAACAGTGAAAAGTCCCAGGATGTTATAAACAGATGTATTTATATCATTAAATGGGTTTAAAATATGGTTACAGCAAACACACTGCACTGCAGAGTTACAATTCAACTGGATTTTCTCATGTGTAATTTCCCCAGTTCATCCTCAGTGTATGGTCACATTGATAGCACACATTCTCTCTTCCCCTTCCCACGTGTAGGGAACACGGCAGATGTTTCCTTTCCATCCTTCCATCCTTAAACACAGTCATATGCGCACATATAAAGAGCTGCAATCACACACCAGACCTACAGCACACACATGCTCCAGTAGATTATCTCCACTGCCACTTAACAAACACACACTCCTGAGAGGTCCATAATATAAACACAGCCACAGCCTAGAGCTCACTTGTCGCCTAAAAAGGTTTACAGCAGCAGAGACGCCTTGCTCCAACAACTCGCACCCCAGGGGACATGCATGCCTCAGAAAAACAGTTCAGAATAGTTGGACAGAATGATACAGATTCATGAAAAGATAATTCAGTTATTCTCTATCACCAGATCCAGCACTACAAAATCTTACAAAAAAGACTTTTAAGGACTCACAATATAAAAATGTCTTGATTATTGTTGATTTCAACAGCTAACTAAATAGGGTCAGTTCATTTTCTGACCTGACTCTCTTTACTGGTGTTGTGAATTAAAATGTAGGGTGTGAACATTTAAAAAAGTATGTTTATCTTATTAACAGTTGTTAATGATAAAGATCATCCATCCATCCATCCATCTATCTACCCCTTATCTGGGACCGGGTACACCAAACTTGAACTTATGCAGCAAAAAACAAAACCATTACATATATCCTGCCGTTTCCATGCTGCCACACTCACATGCGATCAATAAGTGAATGTAACATGAAGTGACCGCAACTTTAGCCTGGATGGCAACAGCTCAAATTTGGAAGGTGACTTAAATGTAAGAGAGAATGAGAAAGGAAACAATCTAGAACGGTCTCTCATTTACAGAATGGAAAATATGACACTCTGCTGCTTAGCTACGGCTATACTTTATAACAAGGTACAATCCCAGGCCAAATGTAGACTCAACCTCTCTTTCTTTATCTTAGCCACACCAGTAGTTAAAGTCTCATTGACAGTGTGTTACTGACTCGAATCAACCTTGCAAAGCCTCCAGGAAGTGAATAATGAGTCACAGAACAAAAACAATATTGATGGGAGGAAATCATACTTAATTCTGGTGTTATAACACAATAGGCACTTTTAATGACTGATTGGGTAGCACTAAATAACATCACTTCCTATTTGACTGCCAGCATTACAGGGACAGTTCACCCAGAAATGAAAATCTGTCATCATTTACTCATCCTTATGTCATTCCAAACCTGCAAGTCTTTCTTTCTTCTGTGAAACACAACAGAATATATTTTGAAGAATGTTAGCATTAAACCGTTAAGGTTACCATTGAATTCCATTGAATGGACAAGAAAAAAAGAAAACGTTGAGACATTTCTCAAAATATATATTTTGAGTTTCAAAGAAGAAAGAAAGTCTGGAACGACATGAGGGTGAGTAAATGATGATTATCCATTTAATAAGGCCATTTCATTTCAATCAGGTTCACGTTATTGACAAAAGTTGCAAACTTAATTCATAGAAGAGAAGTGGACCAGTAAAGACGGTTTAGGTTTGTCATTTTTAAAACAAATTTGAAAGCTGAAGTGTGTGTGTTAAATGTCAAAGAGAACTGAAATAAGTAAGAATTGTATTCAGGCAGGTTTTCTGAACACTCCCTGTTCCCTATTGGTCAGCAAAACAGGTATCTCCACCCCCAACTGACATCAATCAAGAAACATTTCATTAAAAGCCTTAAACAATATCATTTAAATGCATGAAATTGCTATTAAGATCCTGTCTCAAAGCAGACAGGTCTTTAGCATGATTATTTTTAGTCTGCAGGAGCGCAGGGTTGAGCTAACGGCCGCTGTTATTCTTAGGGAGTGAGTCTCCACACTGTAACCTCTGGCCCCATCACTAATGCTTTTACCATTTAGTGTCTTGCACAAGAAAAGTAACTGAGATAGTGGAAAGATCCTGATGGATGATTTCCTCACTGATCATCAGTTTATCAATTATTTTGAGAGTTGACTGGCTTTTCTTTAAACAGCTCTGAACTCATGGAGTAAATTAAGGGATAGTGTCACTGTCTCTTAATTTGACGAACAAATGTGCATGAAAGTCAAGACAAAAATGGAAGCAAGCCGTGTGAAAATTATTTTAAAACTAAGTACCAACCAGTACCAAGTGCAAGCAAATCGTTTTTTTAATTCATATTTAAGTACATAATTAACATGCAAGATTCTGGATAACAGTCTTGCTGAATTTTTGAAGGTTTAGTAGTACACTCTTATCAGACAGAGTGGTTTGAGCAACTTTTGGTGATGTCTTGGGCATATCTGTGAATAATGGCATTTCAATGGTATGATATGAGAGCATGTTACAGGAGTCCGAGTCCTATCAGCAACATTTAACACCTATACATTTCTGTGAATGTGCTTTTTGATAAAAACAGGATTATTTTTCACAATCTGTAAATTAACATGGTTTTCTTACCTGTCGATGGCTGTGCTGGTTGGCATACTGCGGGCAAAACCTCTGATTCCTCTCTGACTGAAGTAAGGGATGCAGGAGAGGTTTGCTGCCATCACTGCCATTGAATCAGACGGGCTCACAAAGAACCCATCTTGACCCATAATCATGTAACGATCCTGTACATACGACAAACATAGCCAACATTATACAACAGTTAGCTCTGTCCTAATTTAATTGAACAAGCAACATCTTGTATAGGTTACTTGATATTCATTTCTTGTTCACTGATCAAGTGTATTAAATAACCAGCTGCTGTTTCATTTGAAAATTATGAAGAATATATACTCTAGCATTTAAAAGTTTGGGGACAGTAAGATTTGTTTAAAATAAATTAATAACTTTATTGAGCATTAAAATGATCAAAATTCACAGCAAAGACTTTTACATTGTTAATATATATATGAATCCCATCATATATGCGTACTTTAACAAAGATATATATATATATATATATATATATATATATATATTTTTTTTTTATTTTTTTTTAATAAATGCTGTTCATTTGAACTTTCTATTTATCAAAGAATAATGAGAAAAATATCACGGTTTCGACTAATCGCTGCCAATTCGATTAATCGCATCTAACAAAAGTTTTTGTTTACATCATATTTAACACACGCACACACACGCACACACGCACACACACACACACACATATTATGTAAACAAAAACTTATTTTATTGCGATTAATTGATTTGCCAGCACTAATTTCGACAAAAATATTATTGACTTCTTCCAAAAACATTAAATAATTCTTACCAACCCCAATCTTTTGAATCATACTCTCAATAGTATGAACAGCATTTCCTGTTTCTCACTTGTTTGCAATATTTAGAAATAGAGATAGCAAAAAAGTATAAAAAAAAAAATGTAAAAATAAATTTAAAACAAAGAAGATAAAATAAGTAAAGATAAACACGATAAATATTATCTTGGAACAAAAAACAGATAGATATTAATAAAGAACTGCAATCAAAACAAGACCCTGACAAAGATGCAGGAAATAATCCAGCAATACTTTTGTTCAAGAGCCTTGATTTTTTCTTTCGCTTTTTTCTTGATTATTATTCTTATGAAGGTTTTACATATTTTTTCGGTTTGTGTAATTTGTGAGTGATTTGTAAATGATTGTCAGGTGATAAGAGATAAGCACCCCATCTGCATCAAAAGCAGCCCCAAAGCCGAACTCTCCCCCCTTCATAGAGTCCACCAGAGATGCGGCGAAAGCAGGGTTAGGGTTTGGGTGTTGGCCTCCAAAGTCCTCCAGAGGGACACAGTTAACAGCAGAATTAGCTGGAGCCCCGAGCTCATCACATAGGATTTTTCTAACATATGGTCCCATAACTGAAACAGACGACATGAAGATTGACTCTACAGTACATACAGATATAAATCTGCATATAGGTATTTGCAACTGTCCACAAGAGTTTACCTCCATGCATTGCATCTATTCGTATCTTCAGCTGGTTTGGACCCGTCAGCAAGCTCTTAATGGCACCAAAGTCAAAAATTCCCCGCAGCATGTTTTGATAGATCTCGACTGAATCCACAATCTCAACTGGAAAACAGAGAAAGAACATGTTTATGTTCAGTTTGTTCAGTGTAAACCTGAAGCTTGTGATAAAAGTAAATGAAAACACTATAGTAAGTTTATAGCGCTCACCTCTGAAGGGCTTGAACTTGTTCTCCAAGTCAAAGTCTTGACGGCCAAGGCGGGACAGGTCGATGTGGAGGTCAGGGCAGATGGCGTATTCCTCTAGTGTGCGACTGACCTGATGGATCCTCTCCATCACTGTGTCTGGAGAAGGCCCTGGAAACAAAAAACAGTGGCAGATTTTTAACGAAACATCTCAAATATATAAAAAAAACAAGTTAAATGAGAATCTGTCTGTCTGTCTGTCTGTCTATCTATCTATCTATAAATCTAATGTGTGTTGCCTGGGTGCAAAATAAATGCTCTGAAGAAACCGCAAAAAATTACATTGTTTACAAAGAACTTTCGATTAATCCTCTTAAAAAAACAGTTTCCACAAAAACATTAAGCAGCACAACTGTTTTTAACATTGATAATAATAAGAAATGTTTCTTGAGCACCAAATCATCATATTAGAATGATTTCTGAAGGATCATGTGACGCTGAACACTGCGAGTAATGATGCTGAAATTCAGCTTTGCCATCACAGGAATAAATTACATTTTAAACTATATTCAAATATAAAACAGTTATTTTCATTTCTAATAATATTTGGCAATATTACACTTTTTACTGCATTTTTTACTTGGTGAGCATAAGAGACTTCTTACAAAAACATTAAAAAATCTTATAGACACCCACTTTTGAACGGTAATATGCACTAGTCAGAAATATGCATGATAAAAATAATAATAATCTCATTGTAATAATGGTGTAAGTAAAAGCAAAAATAAATTTAAGGTAAGCTATATATTTAGGTAAATTTAGGTCCATAGATATTACATTATAAATACTAGGCTGAGGCTGCCTTTTCTCCACTTCTCCCCACTGTGATGTCATCGCCGAATTGCGGAAAAATAAAAACGTTAATACCAAAAACGTAAAAAACTGGTCTTTAAGACCATTTTTGAGACATTTTAAAAATAATATACATATCTTGAGTGATTTATATACCCATTAATCGACAGTGGTGGTTAACCTGCAACATGGCCTTTAAGTAAAAAGATACACATAGCCCCTTTAAGCTGATGTCATGACATTATTGGCACAGAGATTCCCTTAGAGGCTAATATTATAACATTACATATTGAAAGCATCTTTATCATTCTGAAGGGTGTTTCAATATGCTTTGTGATGTTCTCACCTCCATTAGCGACACTGAATTTGATCCCAAAGTCTCCTCCTGGGCCTCCTGGACTGTGGCTCGCAGTGAGAATGATCCCACCGCTGGCTTTTATCTTCCTGATGATGCAGGAGACTGCTGGGGTGGACAGGATCCCGTTGTGTCCAATGACTAGACGTCCTATCTGAAATTGAAGTTTTGTTTTCAGTGGTGTCAAGGTTGATTTATCTCCCCCATACATTGAAAGTCAATGGAGTCCAATGTTGTTAGACTCACTGTAGGAAAAATCAATAAACGTTTTTTTTATTTTATTTTAACTTTTGGGTTTACAGAAGAAGGAGAGTCAAATGTACAAGTGAGTATTTATAGATACTGGCCCTAAAATGTGCATATTAGTATCTTGGAGTACACTCTAAAAATGCTGGGTTGTTTAAACCCAACTTTGGGCCAAATATGGACATTCCCAAACTTTGGGTTAAAAATGTAATGTAAAAATTTTACCCAATGGCTGGGTTTGTCTATATTTGACCCCAAGTTGGGTTGAAACAACCAAGCATTTTTTAGAGTGTATTATATACCCTTATAACAAGCTGTTGTACATCTAAAAGTAAATATTTAGCATTTTCCCCCCTGTAGATTATTTAAACAACGTATATGACAAAATAAGAAAATATTATTTTAGGTTAATTGAAGAAAGATGATATGAGTAAATGTAAAACTTTTTTTCATACATTAATAGTCCAATGTTGTTTTGGACTCCAATGACTTTAATTGTAAGAACAAAAACAGTTTAAACATTTTTCAAAATACTTCTTTTGTGTTTCACAAAAGAACGAAAGTCATTCATTTTTGAAATGACAAATGTAAAAGTGCACTTTAGATCCTAAATAGCCTCTTTGCTTCCAGACCTTCACGAGGGGTCATCATAACATTATGTGTTATGGGCTTTAAACCTGCACCCTTACGAGGCGTCAGTCATGGCTACTACTGCATACCAGATCAACAACTACATCTGTCTGGTAGCTCATTCCTGTGGGATTGACGAGCTGACTCAGTGACAAAACTAAACAGTCGTGCAAGAATTCTTTACTTGCAATACAGTCTAACAATACCTAAGCATTCAAAGCAGACCTGACATACAATCCTAGATTCCATAAATTGCAACCTCATTTGTCAAGCGCTCTAAATATTGACAGATACTGCTTGTTTCAGTCTTTCTAGCTCACAAGACAGCAGCCCAGACATCTCAGCAACTTTGTGACTCATTAAGCTTTACAAGATCAGCCACTTTCTATTAATAGTGAGGTATTTGGCATCTCTCACTCAAGCATTTATAATGATGAGCAAGTGCACTGACCCTAGTCTTTTTTTTGGTCATATGCTAATTAAATACCTCACTGATGCTTTGCTCATCCCGATGCTTTTACATGCAGCTCAGTGAGTGTGAACTGTATTCCCAGCACTCTTTGAAACAGCTTATCCATATAAGGTGCTGCTTTTGGATACACAGTGTCTGTATATCATATCTCTGAGAGCTACCAAGTTTGTATGGAAGAATGTCACTGATACAAAGAAAGAGACTAAAGGAGGGAGGAATTATGTGGCTGTACTGTATAATATAAATGGAATAACAGTGACATCAAAACAGTGACTTCAGGCTTTATGCTCCGACTGAACTAAACTTTACTTCTTTATTAGAAGCACAATAAAATATACCATAAGAACAAAGTTGATGAAGCATCTTGGCTCGAGGCCATATGTTCTGGGGTTCCCTGTAGTTGACATGAACATGAGGTCAAAACAAGGGAAACAGCGGATCTCCAGGAAGAGTGTGCAGGGGAGGGATGGCATGACAGATAAGACAGGATGCATTTGGTCAGGCCAGGAAAGAAATTTAACTCTATAACTTTCTTTCATACTCGGTTTGTTGCTTTTCAGGGTTTTCCAACTAAACGTGAATCTCAGTTTGGGATACCAAAAGTATCAATCCATGTCATGTTATACTGAATCATAAAACTATGTCTAACAGACATAAAACAAATCATGATACATTTTTCAAAGACACTTGAAATGATAATAATCAAATATAACAATAAATAAAAGGGCTTTCATTTTCATTATTCTAACTGATACTTTTTGATGATATAGATCACAACAAAATCTATAGTTTATTAGGAAATAAATAAACAAACAAAGCATGTTATTATATAGACAAGAAGATGTATATTTATCAATAAATAAATTGGCTTTAATTAATCTAACTGATTATACCTTTTTCATAGTATAGATCAGAAACACATTATTATTATAGAATCTATAATATATCAATAAATAGATAAATAAAAAACAGGCTTTAATTAATCTAACTGATGTTACTTTTTGGTGATAAGACCATACAAGTCAGACAACCTAATAAATTATAAATAAATAAAACAATGCATTGCATTTTTATAGACTAGAACATCTATAACATTTATTAATAAATAAATAAATAAACAAATTAATTAATAAGCTTTAATTAACTGTTGTTACCTTTATATGATATAGATCAGAAAAACTTAATAAATAAATAAACAATGCATTTTTATTATATAGACTAATCTAATTATATTTATAAATGCACTTTTAATTATATAGGTCTGCTACAAAATCTATCAAATTTAGTGGGAAATAATAAATAATGCATTTTTAGACTTAAAAAATCTATCATAGGCAATAAATAGGCTAAATATAATTTTTAAATGTTAAAATAGTAAACTAGAAAAACATGCATGCAAAAGTATAAACACCATCACCTTACCCCGTTGGCAGCTGCCATTTGAACGATGACTTCAGTTGCAGCCCGGCTGAAGTATCTTCCATCGCTGCCCACCACCATAGTGCATCCCTGACGGTCCCTCAAGTCGATGGAGGACAGCACACTTTGGATGTAATTTTGAAGATAGTTCTTTTTACTTTCGAAAACAGCTGTCTTCTTTCGCAGTCCATTTGTCCCTGGTCTCTGGTCGTCGAAGGGGGTCGTTTGGATAGTCAAAATGGGTATAGGGTTAGTCTCCATGATCTTCTACGACGCTTTGGAACCGTAAAAATGTAATGAGGTGTGAAACAATGTTCTAAATATCGTCAAACGCAACAGAAGAAGTTCACAGAGGCAGCGAGCAGTGCGCTTCAGTCGGAGTGGATTATTTGAGACGCGTCCCGTGACGCTTCTTTGGAAAACTAGTGTACAGCAGCTGTCTTCTCATCGCACCGGGACAAACCGTGGTATAGTGGCAAAAAAATACAGAAAAAAATGGGTGAAAGGGCAAAGAAGGATTCCAAGATAAGGTCTTACGCTCACCGACACTCTTCTCCCGAACTGTCACGCGCACGTTTGCTTGCCAAAAGGCAGGGAGGGTTGAAGAAAACTCTATATAATGAGCTAACGCACTGGCCAAAAATAGCCCATGATGTGTGGGGAGCGAATAGTGACAGTGCGCTGCTGTGTAATCGGACGCTTCTACTGTCCGTGGCGCACTGGATCCACAAGAAGCGCTAAGATGGACATCTTTCTCACCTGACGCACGCTGGATCAAATGCAGAAATGTCATAACATTCATAAAACGTAATAACATTAAACACGAAGATAGAAAGGAATGAGAGTGAAATAATAAACTGACCTAAGTTTCCAATGCCAAAAACAGATAAGGGAGAGCGGGGTTAGTTGGCACAAGAACTGTTCTCAGTAGGCCTAAATGTTTGAGTTAAAAGTCCAGTTGAGTTTCAAACATCTAATTAAAAAAAACCCCTCTTAAATTACAATAATTTTGTGAAATCTGTAGGCCTACTTCAGACTAAACTTCTATACACTAGCTCTACAATACATTCAAACGTCAACTTAGGCATTTTAAAGGTTTGAAATGTGTTCTGGGGATACATGGATATTTTTCATAAAAGTAAAATTGAGGCATGTTTGGTCAGGGGATCTCTGGATAATCCGTAATTCATTTGTAATAATAAAACGAAAATGGTCAGGGGATCTCTGGATAATCCGTAATTCGTTTGTAATAATAAAACGAAAATACCGTTTTTTCTGTTTTTTGTTTCAAAACGAAAAACCAAATAACCGTTTTTGGTGTCAGAATCAAAAAACGAAAAACCAATTAAAAACGGCCCGTTTTTCGTTTTTTTGCCATCATTTTTATCGTTATTCCTTTTTGAACAAAAAATGAAGAGAGTCTTTGAACTTCAGTCAATTCGTTTTTCGTTTATAAACCAAAAACGGAAGTCACGTGGTCTATTCCTTTTTTGGAAGCGGTACTAACCGGAAAAACTTTCAAAATAAAAGTAGCTATAGTTAGCGAGGTGATTGTAGACTAAAACTGAACTAATAGCATTTTTTAGTACAAGTACAGTAGCACTGGGTGTTGAAAAAAACACTTTAGTTAACTGAAATAAAAATTAAAACTAATAAAATAATAACTCTGGCTGTTAGGGAGAATTAAACATTTGTAAGACCATTGGTGACCTGTAGCTTCAGAATAAGACAAGTTAACTCATTTTATATGTATCTTAGGATAGGAGGTAGCCTATTTATTTGTAAGTTTATATTATTCAATTCACATTTTAGTTTTGTAACATATTTATAGCCCTTCTTGCTATGTGGAAGCTCGACCAGCAGAGGTCTCTCTCTCTACCCCCTTCTGTGCACAACAGGTAACAAGGGTTTGACCTTTTGACTTGTGTTTATATCAAAACAAAACTCTTCCAAAACAAATCTATAAAGTTGTATACTTTTTATTTTCCTTTGCATTTTTCTCCAGTGTAAAGTAGATGAAATATTTTCTTATGCAGCTAGTAATTCTCATTAGTTATGTAGACCGTGTAAAACCTAGCATTACCCAGTCAATATTTTCAGATCTTTTAGTGCTTTTTTGGGTTTAATTCTGTTTGGTGAACCACCAGGGAAAGGCAGTGCTCTGTACTCTTGGTAGTTGTGTAAAGTAAAATAAAAGTGAAGTTTTTGAAATTTGAACCATCATATTGGAAACCGATGAATTGCTTTACTCATGGCAGGGGCCTTGTCTGGACCACTTGCCATGAAGGTTGTTTAGTTAGTGCTGCACCACAGCCTGAGGAGCTGGATAACATGTTGCGGCAGACACATTTTACACTTAACAAGAGTATTACTATACTCATTTGTTTTATTATTTAATTATAAATTGATTTGGGGATGCCACAGACACCATACAACAGAACAGACACCACAGAGAAATGACAACACCAGTAAGAGAACGGGGATGGGGGCCTGAGGAAGAGAAAAGACAAACAAACACAAAACCAAGAGACAACCAGCCAAATAACAGCAATAAACAGCTAACGTAAGAAAAGAACTGAGAGAGAATCAAAAGAAGAAACAGTCAAGCAAATTAAATAAACACAGCACAGCCATGCGAACTAGAATAACAACAATACATTTAAATAAATAACTTAAACCTCTGGGTTCCTTCGTTTCAGAGTCACACTCAGGACCTTCGGGTCCAAATGGGCCGGAAGGGTTGAATGAATGAATGAATGAGGCATTTATATAGCGCTTTCATATGTACTTCTGTACACCCAAAGCGCTTTACAATCATATCAGGGGTTATCTCCTCAACCAGCACCAGTGTGCAGCATCCACTTGGATGATGCGACGGCAGCCACAGTACAACGGCGCCAGTGCGCTCACCACACACCAGCTATAGTTGGAGAGGAGAGAGAGAGTGATAGAGCCAATTCAGTGGATGGGGATTATTAGGAGGCCATGATGGGCAGGGGCCAATGGGTGGAATGTGGCCAGGACACCGGGGTTACACCCCTACTCTTTACGAGAAGTGCCATGGGATTTTTAATGACCGCAGAGAGTCAGGACCTCGGTTTAACGTCTCATCCGAAGGACGAATTCATATTTATTAAAACAAAATCATCATTTTTTCTTTACTTGTTTTTTTATAATATTTTTTCTTTTCTTTTTTGGGTGTTTTGAGATAATTAAATGATTTATAATTAATATTTATGCAACAATTATGACCCATCCCCCCCCCCCCCCCCCCATTTAATATAATAGAAAATTATTTAAAAAAAATATATATATTTTTCTTTAAAGCTGCATTTCATTTTAGAGTCAAGCCTGGGCCTCATGAAAGCAATTTTTGAAATGAGATGGATGCCATCTGGTGGACAAACTGAGCATTTAAAAAATGCAAAACACATATGTAATCTGAATTTATTAGTGTTTACGTGTATAAAAGTGTGTGTGTGTGTGTGTGTGTGTGTGTGTGTGTGTGTGTGTGTGTGTGTGTGTGTGTGTGTGTGTGTGTGTGTGTGTGTGTGTGTGTGTGTGTGTGTGTGTGTGTGTGTGTGTGTGTGTCTGTTTTGCACTCTTGATGTTTTATAGATTCACCCCTTCACTGTTGTGTGCTTTTTTCTGGATCGTGGCTGATTTGTAGATTGTACACACAAAAAAGATTATTCAAATCCTGTCCCCAATTTTTTTGGGTGTTCATACCAAGTACCATCAAAGTCACCAAATTTCAGACCATTCCGATGAAGCTATGATTTAAAAAAATTTTTTTTTAAATGATTCGGGTCCATTTGGGCCGAAAAGCATAAAGAATACTACATGTGACAACAACAACAAAAAAATTGTTTGGGTGAATGTTAAATTTTTACCATAAACATAATAGTAGTATTGTTTGTTGGGCTGGTGATAAAGGAAAATCAACCACTAATTTGTGCCCTGGTCACTCCTTTTAACAGTTTCCATTACACTCCATTTAGTGGCACTTGTGTCCCACTATTTCCAACAGAAGCATTACTAGTGACACTGGGTGCCGCACTTGTAGAACCAATGTCACAATTAGTCTTAGTACACACTTATTCCAATATCCAATTCCACAAAAGTAGTGCCACAGTTCAAAGATGTGGCTTACCATAAACCATGATGTAAATATCTGAAAGTGACAAGGCCCTTTTCTGGTGCCGGAGGAAGGAGTGGTGTGCTGCTTTGTCCCAGTCCAGCATTTATTTGAAGAGAGAGTGATGGTAGGTGATGGGCCAGTCTTGCTACTATCATCAGTCCTTAAACCCTGCACACAGTGGACAGGCTCACAGCCTCTATTGGGTCAAATCTGGAAGGTCCTGAGATGAGTACCAGGGAGAAAAACTAAATGATTTAACTTTTATTTTACTTTACACAAGTACCAAGAGTACAGAGCACTGCCTTTCCCTGGTGGTTCATCAAACAGAATTAAACCCAAAAAAGCACTTAAAGATCTGAAAGTCCCAGAGCTAGAGATCATTTTAGACTGAGTAATGCTAGGTTTCACACACAAGTCTACATAGGCCTAACTATGAGAACTACAAGCTGCATAAAAAATATTTCATCTACTTAACTAACATAATAAGTAGGCTATATTACACTGTAGAAAAATGCAAAGGAAAATAAAAAGAATACAACTTTATAGATTTGTTTTGGAAGAGTTTTGTTTTGACACAGAAGGTGTAACAGTAGATGGTGGAAGCTGAGCGTGTTTAGCAGATATAGTGCCATATAAAGAGGAGCTGGAAGGCAGGTGAAGTTCTGCACACCCTTCAAACTCAGAGATCAGCTTCTGTTGGTAGCAGTGCTTAAAGGGGTTAGAAAGACCTCTGCTGGTTGAGCTTCCACATAGCAAGAAGGGCTATAAATAATATGTTCCAAAACTAAAATGTGAATTAAATAATAGAAACTTATAAATAAATAGGCTACCTGCTACCTGAGTTCACTTGTCTTAATCGGAAGTTACAGGTCACCAATGGTCTTACAAATGTTTAATTCTCCCTAACAGCCAGAGTTATTATTTTATTAGTTTTAATTTTTTTTTCAGTTAACTTAAGTGTTTTTTTCAACACCCAGTGCTACTGTACTTGTACTAAAAAATGCTATTAGTTCAGTTTTAGTCTACAATCACCTCGCTAACTATAGCTACTTTTATTTTGAAAGTGTTTCCGGTTAGTATCGCTTCCAAAAAAGGAATAGACCACGTGACTTCCGTTTTTGGTTTATAAACGAAAAACGAATTGACTGAAGTTCAAAGACTATCTTCATTTTTTGTTCAAAAAGGAATAACGATAAAAATGATCGCCAAAAACGAAAAACCGGCCGTTTTTAATTGGTTTTTCGTTTTTTTGATTCTGACACCAAAAACGGTTATTTGATTTTTCGTTTTGAAACAAAAAACAGAAAAACGTTATTTTCGTTTTATTATTACAAACGAATTACGGATTATCCAGAGATCCCCTGACCGAAAATACCGTTTTTCTGTTTTTTGTTTCAAAACGAAAAACCAAATAACCGTTTTTGTGTCAGAATCAAAAAACGAAAAACCAATTAAAAACGGCCCGTTTTTCGTTTTTGGCCATCATTTTTATCGTTATTCCTTTTTGACCAAAAAATGAAGATAGTCTTTGAACTTCAGTCAATTCGTTTTTCGTTTATAAACCAAAAACGGAAGTCACGTGGTCTATTCCTTTTTTGGAAGCGGTACTAACCGGAAACACTTTCAAAATAAAAGTAGCTATAGTTAGCGAGGTGATTGTAGACTAAAACTGAACTAATATAACGTTTTTTAGTACAACTAAAGTAGCACTGTGTGTGAAAAAAACACTTTAGTTAACTGAAATAAAAATTAAAACTAATAAAATAATAACTCTGGC